>APFE030720731.1:21343-93611 GCA_000404065.3 Pinus taeda | reverse complement strand
GTACGCAGGCTGCAACCTGCAGAGAGCTACAACTCTCTCTCTCGTTTTCCAGTCTCTCCTGGAAGGGAGCTACAACCCTCTACTTCTTTTCTTACAAGGACCACTTTTCATAAATTTTCAAACTGGATCCATAAGCATCAAATGATCATCAAGTATAAGAAAATCACCCAGTCAACTGTAGTACCCAGATCAACAATAATAGAACCAACCCAGAACACAGCAATGATAAACAGTGATTTCAAGAGAAGTAAGCAGCTTCACCCATGTACAGCCTGCTTACGGTACGCAGGTAACTCAACTGCTCACCTTCTTACCTACGCAGGTAACTGAACTGCTCACCTGCTTACCTAAGCAGGTAATTGAACTGCTCACTTGCTTACCTACGCACTGTGTCCTTTGATCTTCCTGCGTACCTCCGCACCTGCAACCCTTCTGTGCCTACGTACCGGCGCACCTGCAACCCCTCTGTGCCTACGTACCGGTGCACTTGAAATGCTTCGTCCCAGCGTATGTACGCACTTTTCTTTCACTGTACCTGCGTACCTTCGGGCATAGATAATTTCAAGACTTCAAGAACAACCTAGACAGTCAGATCTACAGATTTGATCATGCGCCGAAGAGATCTCAATTCATCAGTAGATTTGCCTTATTTAGATCTAGACATTACACCCAAGAGATCATGATATTTCAGATCCAGCTCTCATAAGATGTTCAACCCAAGCATATGCATAAGCCAAATGATCTCCTTTGCTTTATATAGGCAAGCTCCTCCTAAAAACATGGATCAATACCACGAGCCAAAACCATAGAAACACAAATACTGTCGGCTAGTTAAACATAAGAAACCCCACGTGTGCTTTTCTTTGCCTTGAAATGTGTGCACTGGGGTACGCACCTCCTGAACGGCTTATCTGCGTATTAGGATGCGGTCCCTTCATGGTGTACTTGTGGGTATGCACTTTCTGTAAGGTGTACCTACGTACCCCTTATTTTCTTCCATATTTGATAGCTGATCATCAATCTCTGCTGCTAACTTGAAGTACTGTGGTCTATCACCTGAATGGGTTGCCATCAAGGACAACACTTTAGCCATAATGCCAACATCCAAGCCAAGGCAAAACTAACAGTTCTTACAAATAAAGCATTGTGAACTTTTTATTGGATTTGAACTTGCAAGCAACACACTCATCAGATTGATTATGCTTACAGAATTGTGTTTATGCATCTCAATCATATCGTTATTACATGATGTGGTAGAGAATGTGCTTGCAACAAACAACCTTTAGCTATAAAACAATTTGTCCATCCTACCCTTGGGGAGTTCATTCTGGTGATCTCTGGCCATCTTAGATGCCATTAAATAGATTAGTGTGGATTTGCTTTATTTTTATGGTTAGAAATGTTGGGGTATGTAGGGTTTATGCTGCCAATTATTTCCAATGACAATGTATGCATGGATGTATAGAGGACCATTTCAGCCCCTCTTATAGACAATATTATAATGAACACTTATTCATTTTTGCTCATGTTCACTATTGGAGCCATTTCCAGTGGCCCTGCGTTTTTGTCTGCAGGGGATGAATGTTGACCATGTCCTGCGTATTTCTATTTCAGTAGCTCTGAATCTTTGTTCTTTTACACTTTTGGTCTATGCTCTCAGTAACAAATGACCAATTTAATTGAAAATTTGATTTTAATTTTCATCAAGGAGGTAGTCCATTCAGGTTTTTACACTTGTTATGTTTTGTTAGGTCTATTAGTTTTAATTTTTTTCTAGTAGATTTGGGTTTTCAGATGTTATGTATATTTTCTGTGGTAATTTTGCATTCAAATATTTTGATTTATTTTACTGGTACTTCTGGTATTGGTTAATTTTTTCAGTGATTTTACTATATTGTAAATAATGAAGTTGAATGACTTGTTTCAGATTTCTGCTCAACAAAAATCAAGGTTTTTTTTAGTGTACTATTTGGAAAGATGCAAGATTTTTCTCAAGGGAAAAACTGTAATTTTCATTCATTTGTAATGCTTCAAATTTACTTTCTATAAACACATTTCTGTTGTGTTTTCTTGATGTTTATGATTATCAGTTCAGTGATCTTTTGCATAGCTTCCAGAGAGGATTTTCATACAATGTTCAGCCAAAAAAGACAAGGAGTGAATAGACTCCTTTCATAATGTTGTGTGCAACCAGACAACATATGGAGAGTTCAAAATGTATAGTAGAAAATGAAAGGGATGCAAGTAGTCAATTATCTTCCTCCCCGTGCAAGGAAATCCCTGAAATGTTTTATGTTTTAATTATAGGTATTATGTGCATTATCTGTTGTTTCATCACGAAGTATTGCTACAATCTCATGAAATGTAAACTAGAAATGTTGTCATTATTTCACTTATGTAAACCATTTAGTGTGTAGATGCATAATAGAAAATCCCATTTGCATTCTCACGTAACATTCCTACATTATAATAGACTATATATGTTCCTTCTAAAATGGATTTTGGCTACAATGCCGCACACAGTATGAAATAAAACAACCTAGGTTGTAAGACAAAATATTTCTATTACAAGAAAAATATACAATCCATCCAAAATCCACATCATAATGTGGTTACAACCAAAAAAATATGACACCCCTATTCTTTATGGCCCTGAGAATCTTGAGTGCCAAAACTCCCTGACTTTCCTTCTTAAACTAGGTAGGTTGGCTTACCTAAAAAGGGTTTATTAGGAAATGGTTGATTGCTGCCATATGAGTGAGTCCAAGTTGCAGCTTCCAACCATGGAGGTATTGAGTACCCATACCTCACATTTTCACTACTAACCACTACATTAAGTGGACGTGTGTAATGAGCATACATAGAATTGACACCTCCTCTGGTAGGAATAAGGCAAGTGGGTAAACCCTAAGTTTGATAGTGAGGCACTTGAATGTTTATGAGATCCTGGAATAATGGTTTATTATCTACAATGGAGTCCAATGAGATTGAAATAATCCTGGTTTCATCAGCTATGCTTGTATCATTGTCAACCATATTGATCATCCCTTGTTCCTTTTCAATAATTTCTTGTGTCTTTCTTGATTCCTTTTCTTGTCTTGCCACTTTTTTTTGTTGGTCCTTAACTTTCCTTGCTTTATCTCTTTCAATCCTTTCATCTGCTCGACATTGCACTACAACAATCCTTGCTACCTTCTTATCCTCAACTAGATCCTTCTTCTTTTGTTTTAATTCTTGCATTTCAAATTTCTTTTTTTTTAGACTCAACTAATAGGTTTATATAGTCCTCTGAGGTGAGTAACTGTGAGCTTCGGCCCAAACGAAGACTATCCAGTGTGCCTTGATTTTTTTTCATTGATACTCTCTCTACTGGTAGCTTTATGAGCCGACCAAGTATCTTCCCCACCCCTCCCACCATCATGTCATTGCTTGGTACTTCCATTTTAGTATTTGATGCAACTGATTGAACTATATCATTATCTTCATTTGATGCCTCATTATGTGCTTCATCTTCTTCCATTGATCTGTTGTCCACAAAAGATGAACAATTTCACTGTTCATTTTTGCTGGTTGTGAGGGCATGTTCATGCTTTGTTCATTAGTTGTTGAGACACTATGTGCATTCATATTAGTCATTTCTTGTACTAGTCATGAAGGTGGGGTTACTTGGCTTAGCAATGCAAATTGGTCATTGTCAACTGCATGTTCAACAATGTCATTAACAATATCAACAACATGAGTTTCATGTTCTTGAGTTGGTGGAATGATCTCCATGTTACTGTGAATTTGTTCATGGTTATACTGTGTTTCACATAAAATTTCATCCTCTTCATCATATAAGTGTCCTTGAGCGAGGGGAATCATCATACCAGTTCCAACCACATCATCTTGGTCATCTACTTCTTGCACTTCAACACCTGTTTGGGCATTCCCTTCTTCCTGACCATCCACATGAAATGCCTGGCTACAACCAGTATTATACATAAGAGCATCATAGTTCAGTGGCTAGATTCTTGTCCTCCTATAGCCAGCCTTGATATTTGATGGTGTCAGAGCCCTTTTAAAAGCTTTACTTGCAAGCTCTGCTAGTGCGAACCTTTTCACCTCAACCCCTGGATTCTTTTCCATTCATGCAACATGCTGCAACCTGAAATAGTTCTTGAAAGGGCCAAAAACACTAACACCAAGGGGTTGCAGTCTGTGAGTGGTATGAGTGGGCAATGTCAACAGTTCGATGTCTAAATTGCTTGCTTCCTCAATTGTTTGTACAACCATGTGGCTCCCATGGCCATATAAGATCAATACGTGTCTGTTATTAAGCGAGATGCCACCTGGTACTGATGTAGAAAAGTGAAAAAGCCAACTTAAAATAGTTCTTTAGTCATTCATGCATGGGGATGTGAAACCATGCATGCACCTAGTTCACAGTTCTGTATATAGTTTTTCAGTTGATTTTTACCTTTGAATAGATAAAATCCTGGGATTGAAGTACCAATTGCATTGACACAACATAAAATAGTTATCCACTCCCTATTCTTAGGAAAAATCTTTGGCACATTTCAGCTCCCTCTCTTGGAAATTACCTGCATGCGACAATTCCTCCCTGCCTATAAACCTGTTTCATCATAGTTCTGTATATGGTCTGCTCCATAAGAATGTCTATCGTAAGCACTAGAAAGTATGTCATAGAACTTTTGCACAACTGCAGGGTGAAAATTTATTGCTATGTCTCTATCAAGACCCTTAGCAGTATGTAATACAAGTTATGGATGCCTTTTTTTAAACCAAAACCACCATGATTTACTAAGAAACCCATGTTTGAATGGGTTTTGCCTCCCTTGATAGATTTGAAAAACTGTGGATTTGAGTTGTATCAACTCTAGCCCATGTCCCAATTGGGCCATCTCTTTACACCACTCAACCACCTCGGCCTCCTCTTCCTTAGTCATAATTGTAAGAGGCCCTCTATGTTTCGTATGAGTTAGTCCATTTATAATGTATTGATGAGGGAGGAATACCATGTTTTTTTGGAGATTCCCAAACTGAGTATCCATTAAACTCTATGTCGTTAATTGCAACTAAAATTTGTTCTTTTTTCCATCCACTTATAGCACTAATATTTTTAGTTTAACTTTCCCCTTGGACTGTTATTAAATGTGGTGATGTTGTGATAACATCAGCTTCAGTCGCATGGTCATCCTCAACAATGTTCCTTGGGGCATTGTTGACATTGACATCACCTGTCCTATCCTCATCAGATGATGTGCATCACAGCTGCACACCTTTTGTCACTCTCTTGCCACTTCTCCTTGTACGAGCAACATAAATACCTTTTTCCATAGATGCAACAACCTACAAAATTATTGCATGCATTTAGATAAGAATATTTTTAAATTATGCTTTCATACTGATATGAAAATGGGGCACTTAGGCTTCTTGTCTAACTTACAAGGACCTCTCCCACATCCAAAGCTTTAAATATTCCCAAGTCTTATTGATTAACTATGCAGAATTGAGAATATGCTTGAAAAGATAAGTGTATGCTTATATTTGTTTTAAAATGCTTATGTATGTTTATGTGCTTTTAAAATTATGTTGTTGGTGTTGATATGTACATACATATGACAGTAGACAAATGCAACAATAAGCAAACACATAAGACAGTAATTTAACATGGAGTTCACCAAAAACTCTTGGGCTATGTCTCCTTGAGCTATGGTCAACTCGACTAGGCTCTCTCGGTTTATGGCAAGTCCTTTTTTTTACAAGATCTTGGCTCGACTCCACCTTTTTACATAGAAACAGTGGGCTTGGAACAACATCTCGCCCTGGCTCTAAAGCTCTCAGCTTTCTGGCTTTGGCTCTAGCTTCCCCAAGCTCTCTCTCTCTCGGCCTCTTCGTGCCTCTGTGATTCACTTGACCTCCAAGCGATCCTCGACAACCTTCTAGTAACCTTTTGTAGCTCTACTTTCAACTTTCTCTGGCTACTTCTGCTAGCTGCTTCCTCCTCTGCTCTCAATCGTGCTCTCTAACGCTTTTGAGGCATCTTCCCGGATTTTTGGCTTCCCTGGCCATTTCTCTGCAATTCATTGTCCCTCTTTGGCTCTGTTGCTTCAGAATGCATCATTTCCTGTAAAAACAGCTACTGCAGCATGGCATGATGATTAGGAGCAATTACAGAAGGAATCAAGCCATTTCATGGGCGAAAATCCAAAAAATGGAGAGAATCCCCTTACACAGAGAATGTTTGCAAAAACACTATTGGGCATAACTTGCAGACTTGAAATCCCATTCAACCCCCCCTAAATCATTATCGGGTCTGCCATTAGGCATCATATCGTATCGCATTAGTGTATTGTGAAAAATCGCAAATACATGGGAAAACCTTCAAAAACCGGACAAACTTCGTCCTATTGGACTTCAAATTATATATGAAATTGCCCTAAAATCACATAAAGTCTGCCTTTGGCTATTATCACAATCCCCACTGTCAATCTGGGTGATCTCTAATTAATGGTCAATATGCAATCTCTAGCGGCTTAAGGGTACGGAGGTTACCCACCTGAAAAGGTAGTTTTCTTCTCTCCTCTGCCAGCTATGCGTCATTCGCTGTATGGGATTGGGTGGAGCCGGCCCAATACCATTTACCACTTGAGGCCCGCAAAAATCCTTCTTACGGAACTCAAATTTCATTAATCACACCTTTATTTCCCCTTCAGGTCCGGTTGTATCGCTTTGGGGTCTTTTTCCTTTGTATTTTGGTTTTTACACTGAAACACGCTATTACACGAGAAAGTTTGTTTTTCCGAAACTCAAAACTTATCAACCCACGCCTATAAGGTCCATTGGGTCCAGTGTTATCACCCCTTTATACCACTGCGACTCAACAATGCGATGTGATATATCACAATCGCATCTCGCATATCCTCGTGGGGTCCTTCCCTTGCCTCATGGCATCACCGATGCTAATCCACTGATACCAGTGATCGTAATATCGCTCGACCTGGGGTCCCGCCTCACGTTATATGCACCAGCTTGCCTCTAACCCGATATGTCGAGGATTGGTAATCGAGGGTTTCTTCCCTTTCTGCTTAAGTCCGCCTTTGGACCTCCTCTGATGCGATTTCCCTTTTTAAGGGTTTTTTTTACCATTTTTAGGGGATTTTGCCTCTTTTTCTAAAGAAAAAAGGGTATCTTCTTTCCGCGATAACTTTTGCATCCTAAGTCTATTTTTCCCCATTCAAGTTGCAATAGACTCACAATGAGATGGTCTTTGCAATGGGGCTATTTCGAGGAGATTCCTTGGACTTTCATTTTCCTCTATGAGGAGCACTTAGACTTAGAAGTCTATCCAAAATCCATTTTGGATCATGCCTTCCCACTAAAGAACTTTTGGTCTCCAAAAGACTGATATACTAATATGAATAGTAAATGAGAGTAACAACACCCCTTCTTTCAGCCTCCACATACTTGCCTTTGCATAGTGCCCTTGAACCAAGTCTCTGACCACTTTCCTTCTTGGATGTGCTAGTCCTTCTGGGAGGAATTTCCTTCCTCCCTCCCTTCCTACAAAGCTCTTGCTGAGATGGTCATAGAAGTTAGTTTGAACTTTTCTACCTTGATCATTGATCCAAGGTGGCTCAAACAAATGTGAAGTACATCTGCTCCACAAAACTTTCATTTGTACTTGTTTGACAAGCTGTCAACAACAACTGTTAACAACAATAGAAATACAGACAACAATTGGATGGCCTAAACTCCTGCTTTAACAAAAGAAACATATTTCACATCTTGTGAACACCTCCATGTCTTACATCTGCATACAAATGATGGACTAGATAACAAGCCCACAAAACATGCCTTTAAAACAAATGACCCTTCAAGTCAAGCATGTAGAAAAAGACCATTAGGACTCTTTTCAAAAAATGAAACACTTCATTATTATCTCCATCTTGGGGACCAAGTTAACTTATCCCAAGTCAACATTGCATCACATGTATGTCAAATAAATCAACCCTACAAGTTAATTACACATACATTTTCAAAACAAGGAAAACATGAACATCCCTATGTCCATTCACATCATGCTCATGCATGCATTTCATCCTTCAACTTTCACTTAAGTACATTGTACTTTCAAAGCTGAAATGAAATATAATGTTGCAGCAATACAATGAGCCTCCTACTCAACTTTTCCATTCACCTACTTTGTAAAATCCTGCAACTTGCATTCCATTAACAAATAAATGCAAATAGATGTATCAATAGACATGCAATCTTAACTAGATAAGAACTCTAACCATTGCTCACCAATCCATTTCAAAGGTACTACCTTTGTCTGCACATCAGCATCCACATGTGAATCATCATAGAACACATCATTCATGGAAACTTCCTTTCTATTTCTGCCATCTTCTCTTTCCACTTTCTTCAGCTTTTGTGGAAGCATTGCTGGATTCAGAGTCCAACACTTTTCAGCAAGATGTCCTTTCTTATGCTAGTAAGTGCAACACATGTGCATCCTCTTGACACCATGATTTTCCTTGTCCAATGGACCTTTTGCTTCTTGCTTCCTTTCCTTCAAAAGTTTCCTGTATGTGGCCATTCTCTTCCAACATCTAGAAACATGATGGTTATCCAAACCACAAAAGGAACATGCAAATATTTTCCCATATCTATGTGGAAATTTATCATGCTTTGTAGAATCAAAAGGAATGTGTTTAGAACCGGATTTATACCTGCACCTTTCACCTTTATTGCCTTCATGATGAGGTGAATCAAATAAAGAAGTGGCTCCCTCTAGAACACTATCAATCTCTTCAAGGCTGTCGGAGTTTCCACAACTCTCTTGTACAAATGTATGCTTTTGAACACCTGCATCTTGCAAATGATGTTTCAAGATATTGCATCCCTCCTGAATACAATCTTCACACTCTACAATGCAACTCCTTCTTGGAGCTGTTTCAATGGCCTTCACGGCAGCTTTGAAACTCTCTTCGTAAAACTATCCATAGCCAAGACCCAAATACTTAGGCCTTTCCTCAAACATTATTGGCTCAACAATACCTTGTGCATGTCTGCTCAAACATTTTCCTTCATATCCCATCTTGGACATTAGCTTGGAACCTATGCCTCTAGTATGTTTTTCAAAAGAACCAATAAAAGAATTCTTAGAAGAATTTGAAGACAAATTGGAATGATTTACCTCTTCTTCAAGCTGATACTTGACTAAGGCTTCTTGGGCAACAAAGGGTTGTGACTCCAACTCATGCATCCTTTTCAAGTTCATACTTGCAATATGAATTTGCCTCTCCATTTCCTGCAATTTGTCAAAAAGCAACTACCTCTCTTCCTTCATGGAATTCAACTACTCTCTAAGTATGTTTCTCTTCCTGCCATCCTCATACATTTCTCTCACCATATCCATCATGGTGGACAAGTCTTGCTTCACATCTTCATCAAAGACTCTTGTGATGAAGGAGGAATTTGAGGATACACTTGTAGAAGTTGTCATTATGCAAAATGAACAAAAGAACTTCAAACAAAATTAATAAAGAGCTTATTCATCAATATTTTGCAACAAACCTCTTGTGCTTCAAGGATTACCTTGAGGTCCTTTGGGATAAGAAGAATGCCTTCAACCCTTCTTCCTTCTTGTCCTTCCTGGACTGAGCTATCAATAGCTTTCCCTCCACCTCTGCAAACTCACAGAATAGTCAATATGCAAAATAAACATACAATCAACCTCTTGCTTTTGAAACACCTTTTAGACAAGCAGTGTTTGCTTTGTCAATCAAGCATTCTGCTATAACCTTCTTTGAAGGTGGGGTTAATCAATCAAAAGCTATGATACCACCTGATCAGAAAATGGGGCACTTAGGCTTCTTGTCTAACTTACAAGGACCTCTCCCACTTCCAAAGCTTTAAACATTCCCAAGTCTTATTGATTAACCAATGCAGAATTGAGAATATGCTTGAAAAGATAGGTGTATGCTTATATTTGTTTTAAATGCTTATGCATGTTTATGTGCTTTTAAAATTTTGTTGTTGGTGCTGATATGTAAATACATATGACAGTAGACAAATGTAGTAATAAGCAAACACATAGGACAAAAATTTAACATGGAGTTCACCCAAAACTCTTGGGCTACATCTCCTTGATCTCTAGTCAACTCAACTAAGCTCTTTGGGATTATGGCAAGTCCCTTTTTTACAAGATCTTGGCTCGACTCTACTGTTTTACAGAGATACAGTGGGCTCAGAACACCATCTCTCCTTCACTCTGAAGTTCTCGGCTTTCTGGCTCTAGCTCTGGCTTCCTCGAGCTCTCTCTCTTGGCCTCTGCGTGCCTCTTTGATTTACTTGACCTCCAAGCGATCATCGACAACCTTCCAATGACCTTTTGTAGCTCTGCTTTTATCTTTCTTTGGTTGCTTCTGCTAGTTGCTTCCTCCTCTGCTCTCAATCATGCTCTCTGGCTCTTTTGAGGCATCTTCCCAACTTTTTGGCTTCCCTAGCTGTTTCTTTGTGATTCATTGTTCCTCTGTGGATTTGTTGCTTCAAAATGCATCATTTCCTGTAAAAACACCTACTGCAGCATGGCATGATGATTAAGAGAAGTTACATAAGGAATCGAGGCCGTTTCATGAGCGAAAATCCGAAAAATGGAGAGAATCCCCTTATATAGAGAATGTCTGCAAAAACACTATCAAGCGTGATTTGCGAACTTGAAATCCCATTCAATCACCCTTAAATCCCTATCAGGTCCACCATTAGGCATCATATCACATTGCATTAGTATATTGGGAAAAATCCCAAATACACGAGAAAACCTTCGAAAACCAGACAAAATTCGTCCTATCAGACTTCAAATTATATATGAAATCACCCTAAAATTGCATTAGGTCCACCTTTGGCTGCTATCGCAATCCCCACCATCAATCTGGGTGATCTTCAATCAATGCTCAATATGTGATCTCGGGCGGCTTAAGTGTATGGAGTTTACCCGCTCGAAAAGGTGGTTTTCTTCTCTCCTTCGCCAGTCACGCGTCGTTCGCTGTATGGGATCGGGCAAAGCTGACCCAATACCATTTACTGCTTGAGGCTTGCCAAAAATCTCACTTACAGAACTCAAATTTCATTAATCGCACCTTTATTTCCCCTTCGGGTCCGGTTGTATCGCTTTGGACACATTTTCCTTTGTATTTCGGTTATTACACCAAAACGCGCTATTACATGGGAAAGTTTGTTTTTCCGAAACTCAAAACTTATCAACCTGCACCTATAAAGTCTGTTGAGTCTGGCGTTATCACCCCTTTATACTGTTGCGACATGACGATGCAATGCGATATATCGCAATCACATCTCACATAGCCCTCGGGGGTCCTTCCCTTGCCTCGTGGAATTGCCGACACCGATCCACCGATATCAGCAATTGCAATATCACTCGGCTCGGGGTCTCGCCTCACGTTATATGTACCATCCTGCCTCCAATCCGATATGTCGGGGATCGGCAATCAGGGGTTTCTCCCCTTTCCACTTAAGTCTGCCTTTGGACCTCCTTTGATGTGATTTCCCTTTTTAAGGGTTTTTTTCTTCCATTTTTAGGGGATTTTGCCTCTTTTTCTAAATAACAAAGGGCATCTTCTTTCCGTGATAACTTCTGCATCCTAAGTCCATTTTTGCCCATTCAAGTTGCAATAGATTCAAAATGAGATGATCTCTTCAATGGGACTATTTCTAGTAACTTCCTTGGACTTTCATTTTCCTCTTTGAGGAACACTTAGACTTAGGAGTCTATCCAAAATCCATTTTGGATCACATACAAGGCAAAAATACTTTTTCTTTATTACAAGAAATTATCAAGATGTATGTTAGTATCCTTGAAAAATCAAATATACATAATCATTTTGTTGTATGTCTTCAAAATTACCAGCGATTGTTGTTTTGATAACTTGTCTTTACACTTTAAATACCATTATTGTATTTATTGGTTTTGTTATGCATTTCCCAATAGTGCTCTTGTTCAGTTTGACTAGTTAAAATATTATGTTGTTGTTTTGATAACTTGTCTTTACAGTTAAGATACTGTGAGAAGATCTGGTAGTTACTATTGTTTGAAGTAATTTTTTTAGACTCATGTTTGTTAGCGCAATTGAATTCATTCACGGCCCCCATTGTCTCATCGAGTGGACTTGCATAATGCCTTCTAGGTTTGTTCTAGGTCTATTCTAGGTCTGTTCTTCAATAATGAAGGTGAAGTTAGATAGAAATATAGGTTGTTGTTTAGTATAGGGTGCATGCATGTGTCACCTTCAGTGAACTAGAGTTTTTCTTTTGTAGGTCTTCAGATCAGCCTCCCATTTAGTTAAACATCTAGTTAATTTCTAAGTTCAATTTAGTTCTAGTTCCTCCCACTATAGCCTAACCCTCTTAACATTCATTATCTAATTTTTTTTCTATAAGGATGCACTCCTCTAGAAATGGATCTCTATCTATCAAGGAGTTATCATTAGCAAAACCAAGCATGGTATTTAATTTGACCAAGGCTCCAACTTGAGACCCCCTGAAGTACTCTTGATCACAATTTGGCACCATAACAAATTTCTTCCTCATGTCACTTACAATTGAAGTTTCTAGTCATGTAAACATTAATTTCAACTACAACTCTTACTTGTATCTTGTCTACATATATAAGAGAGGCCATGCATTTTTCTTAAATTAGGAAAGCATATTATCAATTTGTAAAGTTTTGAGTAATTCTTAACCTCATATATCAAATTAGATATAGTGAATAGGAGTAATGAGGGTGCAGTTGGATAGAAATATAGGTTGTTGTTTGGTAGAGGGTGCATGCATGTGTCACCTTCAGTGAACTAGAGTGTTGCTTTTGTAAGTCTTCAGATCAGCCTCCCATTCAGTTAAACATCTAGTTAAGTTCTATGTTCAATTCAGTTCTAGTTCCTCCCACTATAACCTATCCCTCTTAACATTCATTTTCTAGTTTATTTGTTTGTTTTGTTTGTTTTTTTTGTTTTGTTTGTTTGTTTTTTTTTTTTTTTTTTTGTAAGGATGCACTTCTCCAGAAATGGATCTCTCGCTATCAAGGAGTTATCATTGTCCAAACCAAGCATGGTATTTAATTTGACCAAGGCTCCAACTTGAGACCCTCTGAAGCACTCTTGATCACAACTTAGCACCATAACAAACTTTTTCCTCATGTCACTTACAGTTGAAGTTTCTAGTCATGTAAACATTCATTTCAACTACAACTCTTATTTGTATCTTGTCTATATACATAAGAGAGGCCATGCCTTTTTTCTTAAATCAGGAAAGCATATGATCAATTTTTAAAGTTTTGAATAATTATTGACCTCATATATCAAATTAGATAAAGTGAATAGGAGTAATGAGGGTGCAGTTTGCCACATTTGCAATAGTTTGACGCTGGTTGTGCCTTCTTTGTGGTCCTTCATTTTGAGAGGTTTCCCCTTGTGTACAACAACCTTCCGGTAGGACCCTTCCACTACTTCTTCTTCATTTGTTTATGTTATTTTCTTCCTTTTACAGTGTTTTGTTTACTTTCTGATAATATTTCAAGAATGATCTAAACCCTCTTTTCCTTTTCTCCTTTCAACTTTTTCTTCACTTTATTTTGCAGGTCTTGTTTATGCTACCATTAGTCTTTATGATGTTTATTGGTGGCCTCATATAAGGCTTTCGGTTCCAACACCCAAAGTTGTATTGCAATAGTTGACCACTAATTAAGCAACTCATATGAAGTTTCTAATCTATTTTACAGCTAACACAAGGACAATAAATCTATGCTTATCTTCCAATTGGGCCATAATTTTTGTTTCTTATTATAAAATTTCATTAAGATTTTGTTAAAAATGATTCTCAGCAAGAAATTGCCTTGTAAAACTATGGGTAAACAAATTTCAATTGAGTTGATCATCATGTTCCTACATATGTTTGCATGTTGTCTTATGATAAGTGGCTATTTTAGCCTTCATGTTACTAGAGAAATGTCCAATCAACCAAACTTCTGTTGCAATACCTAAGGTGCTACCATTAAAAGTTGGGGGATTTTCAAGTTATGGTGATTTTCAACTTCCTCTCTATATGTAAATGAGGTGAACCACATGCTCATCTTTACTTAATTGATCTTGCATGTACATTTTTGTGCTTACATTGACTCCAAGAAGGATGATAGATCTTTGTCCAATCTTCACGTTGATGTTGGTGAATATTTTGCCAGCATACTTAGATTTTGTTGCATTTTTTTTGAATCGCTATGATCATTCTTTGTGAGACTCTCATTTTTCTTAATCCCTTCAATATGTTATGTTACCTATGTGGTTCTTCATGGTTTCTTTGTCCAAATCCCTGTTTAACATGTTCCTCTTTTTTCACTCAACTTTTTATTGTTGCATGTTTCTTCTGTAATTTAAACAAGAGATTCTTGATGTGCTCAAGGCATCAAGCGTCACCCTGTTTCTCTTCATCTACTAACTAGAGTTATTACCTATTAATGGGTCTCGTCTACCAGTTCTTTGTTCTTCTACCAACTTTAAACTATTAATATATTCTCATTAGCTTCCTATAGTGTTAGTCTTTAATATTTATCTATCCTTTAACATAAGCATTATGGACCTAAGAGAGAACTTAGAATAATCTAGTTTGGTGTGTTAATTCATAAATCATATAAGAAATGCTAATTTTCGAATGTTAATTTCACAAAGATGCATGGCATTTCTAACCTCATTTATGTTATGTACTTTGATATTTGGAGTGGTATCCTATAAAAGCATTTTTTACATTCAATAGAGATAGAAATGTATTTGAAGCTTTGTCTCTAGGTTTGTTTGTTCATTATGGATAGGATATCTAAATTGTTCAGATATGAATGAGAAGCCTTCACCTGGGTAATGGGTCCAAACGTCTCAATGACATTAAAGGTTTAAAATAGGAAAACCAAGCTCTGTATGATGTATCTTCAACCATCTATCTTGTGGAATATCTTTACCTCAAAGGTGGGCTTAGTTGAAATCCGTGTACATGAATTGCAGTTCCATATTCACATCAATGTGGGTGAATATTTGTAGGTATACTTCTTACATTTTGGTGCATTTTGTTTGAATCCCTACATCATTCCTTGTTAGACTCCCATCTTGTCTTAATCCCTTCAATGTGTTATGTTACCTAAGTGGTTCTTCAGGCTTTCTTTGTACAAATCCCCATTCAACATGTTCCTCTCTTTTCACTCAACTTTTTATTGTTGCTTGTTGCTTCTGTATTTAAACATGAGATTCCTGATGTGCTAAAGGCACCAAGTGACACCCTGTTTCTCTTCATGTGCTGACTAGAGTCATTTTCTTCATTAATTTGTCTCATCTTCTATTTTTTTTTAATTTACCAACTTGATACTATTAATATCGTCCCATTAGCTTTCTGTATTGTTAGTCTTTATCCATCCCTTAAAATAAGCATTATGGACCTAAGAGAGAATACCTTAGGTTGTGTGTTGATTTTCATGAAACTGAAACTGTAAGAACTGACATTGTAACTGAAACTGAATCTGTAAGAATTGAAACTATAAGAACTGAATCTGTAAGAATTGAAACTATAAGAACTGTGAGAAATGAAAATAGAACTGTAAGAAAAATGTGTTGTAATTGATATAGCTAACCTGGATATACTAGCAACTATTCTATGATGTTTTGTCTTCAAGGTTGGTGAATAGTTTGAAAGCATAACATGCAACTTCAAGAGTGGTTAAACTTCTTTTATAGTTTTTCGCACTTGAATTTAATTGGTGGTAAGGATGGACATGGATTGCAATGACTTCATTTTGAATGTGTGAACTGGATTTAATTTGATGTGATTTAATGGTTGTGAATTTGTTATTTGTTGATCCATGTGCTTTGATTTGTTTTAATGAGAAATATAATGAGTTGGGTGTCATTTATTGAAGTTATTGGGTTGGGTGTAATTTATTGAACAAAGTGGGTTTAAATGTTATTGGGTTGGGTGTCATTTATTGAACACAAGGGGTTTAAATGTTGAACAACACATGAGGGATTACCATTTCCACCTCTCAAGGTTCTAATAAGATCTTTCCTTATTATACTTTCTAGGGTTCCTTGGTCATATAGCCGCGGTCCTTCCCTAGACATTTAAGTGTTAGGGCCAGCTTTCAATTACTAGGGTTTATTGACAGTGATGCTTGTTTCAATGAAATTTTTTCTTACCCTAAAGAACCTGGCCGGTAGGCGGCGCCATTGTTTCTCCTTCAAGATTTCACTCCAAGTAATTCCTTTTGGTTTATTGTAAAATAATATTTTTATGTTTGATGTTATATATACAAAATCTATTTAAATGTTGTATCAGCCCTCACTTTTATTATGTATGATTGGGGGTTGAAGTGACTCCTACTTTGTACTTCTGAAATAAACTATTTTGGAAGCATTTATGGTTTTATGTGTTTTCTAGTTGGGTCAATATAGTTTGCACTCTTAAGTATTAAGATACTATTTATGTTTTGGGAAATTTTGGACATAAATTAATACTTATTTACAGTTAATGTTATTTATCTTTGTTTAAATATTGGTTGCAAAAGTCTCAATTTCTAGTGATTTGGTGAGACCAGTGAGTAGGTGCACAATATTAGACATCTCTCCCCTATATTATTGTAAATTGAAATTTATGAGCTACAATGATGATGTAACACCACTACAATAACAAAGTGCTTAAAAGCTTAAAAGATATCAAAAAGTGGAATGGTACGTGCCCATCAGTTTCTTTCCTAGATCAACTTGTAGATTTTCTCTATAGTTATTTTTGACATAGAAAGAGTAAGACTTGCAAGTTGCATGATATTTTTTGTTTAGAGTATGCGTTTTTTAATTTTCATACCATTTGTACTGGTCATCATAAAGACTGGAGAGCCTGGAGAGCAGGCCAGTTCATTCATTCGTTTATTTTTTTTATTTATTTTCCAATTGCAGCATGTCTAGGAATCGATGTACGACATGCTGCGATTCATAGGCTGAAGTTGAAATGACCACATAGCTAACTTTTTCCGTAAACTACAATACGATATATGTTCAGTGCCAACAATGTACTTGTTCAGATTTTCAAGTTGACATTATCAATTATTTGCATGTGAAATCTCTGATTCCAAACTATTAACATAGGTTCAACCGGTAGATAAGCTGCGCTACAGATGAGCAGAGAAAATAATGGAAATTAGTTCTAATTATAATAAATTTTGGTAGAAATTTTTGAAAATTTGGTTATAATTGTGAAATTTTAGGAGTTTGGGTGTCTTAAAAGTTGTTGATGGTGCTGAATCTATTTCCACCATAAAGAAGCAAATCAAACACTCTACCATTCTGATTTCTTAAAAAAAAATTACCTAACAAATCTGCAATTCAAACAAATTTATGACATCCTTAGACTAGACAAACCTATATTCAATAACAAAATTGTATTTCTTCAAATTTTCAATTTTACATTCACATTTATTTGCATGTGAAGATGCTCTGTTTGATAGCCTCGCAAGCATATATGACCATTTTATATGAATTATTCTCCACCAGATCAAATAAGTAATATTTAAATTATAATTATAATATAATTATCTATAATATATATATATAATATATATATATATATATTAATATATATATATTCAAATTTAATATGGAAAATTTATAATTTTAATAATAAATTATGATTTTGTAAAATTTATATATTATATAATATTTTAAAATGCTATTTCTACTTAAAAAACAACTTAACATCAAAATTACAATCCAAATGTTTATTGGTAATTATGATTACAAGAAAAGCGTACATCCAATTTGTGATATGATGAGCATACATCCAATTTGTTATATGATGAGCCTATTCTCATATTAAGATTTCAAAAAAGGTGTCCCTAATTTTTTTTTAAATTAAATTAATAACTCACTAAAATGTAAATATGCTATAGCATTAACATGAGTTGACATGAAGGACTAATTAAAAAATGAGTTTAAAAGTGAGTTTTTTACTACTACATTTTAGTTTTTATTTTGGATTTCATTATATTGATAAAATATAATTAGTTTTTTAACCTCATAAATATTTTGGAATTTTATTGAATTTAGGCTTTTGTAATCTATATCAAGTTTTTTGAGGAAGTTTTAAGGGAAAATGACATCAAAACATCAAAATTCATTTTTCTAAGTGTTTCCAACCAGCAAGTGTGGTTCATCCTCATGACAAGATGAAGAACCAGATCATGGCTATAAGTTAAATAGAAAGAGCAAATCAATCAACCACTAGAAAAAAACAACTAATATTGACCTGCAACAACTATAATTGACTTGTCCAAGAGAAAAAGAAGAGAAATTAATTGTCTAATTAAATAATTAATTAATTAGTTAGTTTTTAGATCCATTAATTCCTATAAACTTAAACCTAATCACTTAATGAATTTTGATGTGATTTTCTTGGCAAACTCTCCTTAAAAAAATTGGAATTTTATTAAGGTACTCAAAACTTTTAATTTTTAAATTCAAAAATTTTCATTTAATATATTATTTATTTATTTTTTAATTTCTAAATGATAGATTATTTAAAAATTAACCATAAGTTTAAAGACCAAAATTTCTCTATTGATATAATTGAAAGATGAAGAGATAATGATTTCATTTGAATTTTAATTGCTCCTTATCTCAAACTTACCCAACTTTAATATAAATGGATTAGTTCCTTATCTCTCAAATATTTTCCTAGCCTTCACTTCTATTTATGTCATTATAAACAACTCAATTTAACCATGTTCACATGATATGTACTATAAATTTTTATAAGTTACTTATTATGAAATTAAAACAACAATCATTATGAATACTCACTTAATCTTAGTAATCTAGTTTTTTTGCACAACTTTAACACATCCCATAAAATGGTTATGAATTTAAAAAAAACGAAATTGACAAATACAAGTTTTTAAGTATATAGAAAAAATTATCAATATGGAACTTTCATAAGAGGCCTACAATATCTAGAATTGAGACAATTATGGATTATTACAACGTTAAGTTGAGCAAAGCATGATGATTAATAATCAATTTTTAGAAAATATTAGTGAAATACAAAAAAACTAAAACAAGTCATTGAATAAAAATGGAGTAAAAATAATACTCATTCAATAACTAGAATGAAAAGTTATGAAAAGAAAGAAGTTTCTTTTCTTCCAATTCTCTATACTATCTTTCCACCTCGTAATCTTATTATATGGAAACATATAAATTAAGTTACTAATATGAACCTATTTATTTGGAAATTTGTATAAGAAAATTATATGTATTATCAAGAATTTTTTTGAAATAAATTATCTAAGACTAAAGACCCCATTTTCCATATAAACCTGAAGATGGTTCTGAAACAAAAACATGGTTACTGATAATCATGAAGTATATTTTCAATTTTATGATTTTTCTAACAATATGATGGTAGGGATAGCCATGTACAGCTTAATTGGCATCATTCCTCCTTATAAAAGATCACATAGTTATAAGGATGATATCATAGTTATAAGCAATATATTAAAGAGATACACAATAAGGAATATATCATAGCTAATTAAGATATATGCAACTTTGAATTATTGATAAATTTAACATTAATATAATATAAATAAAGTTAAATGTAATTCTAACATTAATAAAGCAAGATTAAGGGGAAACTAATATTTTTAAATAATTTATTTTATTTAAATTAAATGTAATTGGAACATTTGGATTATTGTTAAATTAACATTAATATAATATAAATAAAGTTAAATGTAATTCTAACACTAATAAAGCATGATTAAAGTTAAGCTAATATTTTTTTAATAATTTATTTTTTTATAAACCTTCTAGCTATTCACAATTATATTATATGTAAAATATGATATAAATGAAAATTTATATAATCAAACATAACAATTTTGGATAGTTTCATCAATAACCAAGATTAAGAAAAAAATAAGCTAGCTTAGAATGAAAAATGAAAATTCACATAATCAAGCATAGGTTATCAACAATGAACACTAAGAGAAAAGTGAGCCAGCTTTTAGTGAAATTTTTAATTGAACTCAGAGAGCTTATTTTTGTGTAGATATAATTTTTTTAATTGAACTCCGAGCTTGTCTTCAATGATACCAATCGCACCAGCCTACTCAATAGCAATTCGTGTGCATATAAAATGCAATGGGCAATCAAAATGTGAAGTACGCGTTGGTGAATCCATAGCAGGTATCTACAGTGGCAGCACACGATGAATGCAAAACAAACACACCCAACACGTCACCTCGCCAAGGAACCTGTCAA
The DNA here is from genome assembly GCA_000404065.3 of Pinus taeda. Lineage (NCBI taxonomy): Eukaryota > Viridiplantae > Streptophyta > Pinopsida > Pinales > Pinaceae > Pinus > Pinus taeda. The sequence continues at coordinate 73,242 of APFE030720731.1, read as the reverse complement.
TACCTTCGCTAATCGGATATTAGGTTAACTATTTTACGTTTTATTAGGGAATACATTATATTTATTAATTCGGATTTATTACATTTTACATTTAAAAGTCATTACGTTTTATTTCTTTAGATAGTTATTTCAGGATTTTAAGGAGTAGTCTAACCAGCGGCTAATTCGCCCGGGAATTCTGGCCGACCGTAAAAAGATCCGTTTGGGACGACGGAGAACTGCGAGTCAATGTTGGGAGGAGAATTCTTTCGGGACGACGGAGAATTGCGAGAGAATGTTGGGAGGAGAAATGCCTGAGTAACAATTGTAATAATGACAATATATTTATTTTTTATTAATATAAAATACAGAGGAGTCATTATAATCTCGATACTTCCTGATGCTATCTTTCTCGATTTCCTAGCATTTCTTATGACAGACAATAACGGAGTTATTATTATTGTGTGAGTTCAAGTTTTTTTTATTTTTTTGAGCTTTAAACTTTACATCAGGTCTATTGAACCACTTATGATGGCATTCAATGCTATCTTAAATTTAACTTGGCGGTTGGCTTCCTTAGACTCGGCGGTACATGAACCTGGAGTCTTCTGAGTGTAATCTAGTTGTCCACCATAGCCTAGATATATGCTCCACAACTATGGTCATGTAGCAATCTTCAAATCGGTGGAAAGGAAAACCCGAGGATCTATGTTTCTGAGCAGCATGGTTTCCTTGGTATTTTCTCGTTTTCGCCAAGGTGAACTCGCTCTAGGCCAGAATGTCCTAGTTCTCTGCACAGGTAGGACTTCACGAGACTACAATCCTTTAATGTCTTTGTGTTAAGGGTTTACTCCGTTACAATTTTGCAAAATTATTGTGTCTAGCTAAGAGGTTGCTCCTTTTACAGGTTTGCGAGTCTCCATGTCTCGCTTTCTGCCCTGGAGATGGCGACTAAACAAATGTTCTTTTTACAGGTATGTTGTATGTATTCGATTGCTTATACAGGTTGATACCTCCATTAACATACACAAGTTGATACTTTCATTAATTTTCTAGTTCTAATGTTGAGTATTTTCCTTGCCTAGGTAATCGTTGGAGAGTTTCATCGCCCTCCCCTACCTAGAATGGATATAGGGTTCCCCGACTACTCCTTGGCTTGTCAAAGCTAGCGTGATTGTTCTGTAAAATGCATTGGCCAAGCCGTGAATGTTCACCTAGGGTTTATTTCTAGAAGAGGAACTTGCCATTTCTACAAATCTTCATTTGATTTTGATAGATCTGTTTGTAATCATTTTAAGATTGTTTTCTTTATGCTATTAAATGGTCTATGGTTGTGATAAAGTGTTACCGGCATTGGTTTCATTCCATATTGTTTGTAAACTTGTGATCCAAATTTAAATAGGAGCGCCAGAAATTATAGATATAACCATAAATACAGAGATGCAACAGAAATAATACTTCATTTCATTAATGTAGAACAATGAAATATGCTTACAAACAGAAATGGAAATAAATCATTTAGGGCCATGGTAGCTTATTTATGAGAAGAGATGTGGTGGCTACATGCCTCTAAACTATCTTACAATGATGCTTGAAGCCCTATTTATCGTTGAGAAATAATGGAAAACCCTAAACATCCAAAAACCTAACCCTATGACATGAAGTGCCAAACTATGGGCCCGTTTCAGTAAATTGGTACATCAACTTCCTGGGGTCATAACTTTGGCATACGATGTTCGTTTGACGTGCACAATACTTCGTTAGAAAATCTATCCGAGGAATACAACTTTAGGATAAAAAACATTAGACCATTGACCCATGTTGCTCCCATTTTTCCTAAAAAACATCATTTAGAGTCTCAAAACGGCTCCGGAAGTTCATGACTCGAAAAACTGCTAAAAATAGTAAACTCTGTTACAATTAAGAAAACTAAAAAACTAAAAGAAACAATGGTGGGTGTCTAAGTGGAATTGGCGCGTGGCCACTAATATCCACTTGGATCATTCCTCCCCCCTTAGGAAGCAATGGTTCCCATTGCATTGAATTCCTCTATGAGATGAGGAAATTTCTGTTGAACTTGGTCCCTGGGAGCCACTTGCCCTCGTGAAGGAGTTGGCCTACTTTGACAACTCGATACAGTTGGATCTTCTACTAGCGAGTGTGCTTGATTTACATGTCCATGATCCGATCAGTTGCAACTTGTTCCATGCAATTTGGATTTAACTCTGTTGGTTTGAGCTGTTCTGTAATGTCGGATGTATCTAGTAATAGTGGAAAGTATGGCTAAAGGTGGTCCACATTGAACACTGGATGCACGCTAAGGAATGGGGTAATGTTGAGCTCAAATGAATTATCTCCCATAGCCTTAGTAATGGTGTAAGTACCATATCAAAGTGGTCTTAGTTTCCGATAGGCTCTGATAAGGCGCTCATTTTGCAAATGCAACCAGACTTTGTCGCCCACCTGAAACTTGTATGGCACCCGATGTTGATCATGTCATTGTTTTTACTTGGCATTTTCTCCAATGGAGCGGCGATAGCTCAGCCTATTGGGTATAGGTGCTCTGGAAGTCAAATCTAATGAATGCTTGACCTCATAGTGCAATGGTACTCCTATGGGCGAGGAGAAGATGTTCTTGTCTTCTTTCATGACCATATCCACTTGCTTCTGCTGTGTGGAGGAACCCTTCCTGGGGGCCATGGATGTGGCTGCGATATTCCCCTTACTTTGAGAGCAAACCAGAAAGAAAATAAATTTCCTAGTTTGGGAGATGATCTTACTGCATTTCTTAGCAGAGATCAAAGAGGTGGTGGTAGGTGGGGCTATCTTCAGTATTCTATATAATGAATTACCCATAGAAATAATAATAACACGAGGTCTTGACTCATACACAACATGTCGCCTTCGCAAGTATGGTTAGCCTAATAATACATCACAAACATCAAGAGGTGCAACATCACACAATACCTCATCTATGAAGGGCTTGATGCTATAAGGAAGGCGGCACTTCTCGTGGACTCGGAGATCTCATCCTTGGTGAAGCCACCTGATATTGTATGGCTGCGGGTGTGGTGTAGTTAGTAGGCCTAACCGCTTCATGACCTCTGCTGAAATGAGGTTCTTTTGGCTGCCACTATCGACAATGAATTGCAGCAACGAACCCTTCACCCACATTTGTGAGTGGAAAAGACGTTCCCCCTCCTCTGAATGTTCGGGCTCATTCTTCTGGACCTTGGCATTGGTAACAGTGGCGCTAGGCTCCACATCAATGATTTACTTCCCTTTGTCATTTCCCTTGTCGGGTTTTGACTCAGGGTCGGAACATGCATCTCATTCTGAAGCCTTCAACTCAGCCACCAATGACTGCTCGGTCCGACACTCACTTGTGTTATGAGTGAGGCTCTTATGGAAATCACACCACTTTCATGTGTCCTTCTTTGACTTCGTGGTGTTGTTATTTTCTTGTGGCTTCGACAGGTGGTGTTGGGTCACCTCACCTTGGCTTCGTCCTTTGTTCTTTGGATTCAAAGATCCAAAGTATCGATTCTTTTGTTTAAACTTCTGCTCAATCTTAACAGCGTATCGGTACGTCATGTCAAGCGAGGGGATGTTGAGGTAATCCATCTCATCCTGGATGTACTTGTGTAGGCAACTGCAGTATTTGAGTACCAAATGCAGCTCAGAATCTTTAATACCTAACTTTGTGCGAAGGGTATGAAAAATATTTGTGAACTCTGGCACATCTTGGTCCTTTCCCTATCGCAGCGTGGTCCTCTTCATGTATTTATCCTCATAGCATTTAACAAGGTAGTACTTTTCCTTAATGGCATCTCAGAATGAATTCGAAGTGGGTGCGGCTGAAAATAGTGAGTTCGTACTTTCATCCTTCTGCTCGCAGTAGGTTTCCCACCAATTCTTGATGTGGGGGTTTTCTTTGAGAAGAGCGAAAGTAATCTTTTCTCGACTGGAAAAATCATGAATAAAAAAAATAACATTTTAGCAGATTTAACCATTTAGCTATGGCATCTACATCTATCTGACCCTCAAATATGGTGATTTCAAAGTTAACTTGTACCTTAAAAGGTGTGGCATTTCGAGAGTAGCTATTGGAAGCAGATGTGTCGCCCCTAAGTAGCCGCTAAAGGACCTCGGAAAATTTTTCCATCATCGTGTTCCTTTGTCACTCGAGGAATTCTTCGAGCAAGATTTTGATAGGATCTCCTACCCCCTCATCTTTCTTTTCATCTGCCATAGGAGGCCGTCAAGATTTTTGAGGCTAGTCTTGCAAAGGTTCGACCAGTTCAAGCCCTAACTCCTTATATCCCGACCTTGTTAGGGACATGCAAAGAAAATAAGAGAGAGCAGACTGCTCTGATACCACTAATCCAGATTTAAACAGGAACACAATGAATAATAGATATAACCATAAATATAGAGATGTAGCAGAAATAATACTTCAGTTCATTAATGTAAAATACTGAAATATGCTTACAAAAAGAAATGGAAATAGACTAGCTAGGGCGATGGTAGCTTATATCTAAGAAGAGATGTGGTAGATACATGCCTCTGAACTGTCTTACAATGAGGTTCAAAGTCCTATTTATTGTTGAAAAACAATGGAAAACTTTAAACATCCAAAAGCCTAACCCTAGGAGATGAACTGCCAAACTATGGGCCTCGTTTGGGTAAACTGGTACATCAACTTCCTGGGGTCATAACTTTGGCATACGATCTTTGTTGATATGCACAAAACCTCGTTAGAAATATCTATTTGAAGACTAAAACTCTGGGAGGAAAAACATTAGTCTATGTGTTGGGTTGTGTTACATTCTTTCCACGACAAATCGACGTAGTTAATTGAGGGGTTAGAAGGGGGGTGGAGCCCCCCCTTCGTTGTGCCGATTGCGTAGTGGGGGGAGTCACAAGGGGTTTGAGGGGTGCAGGAAAATTCTGGTTTTGGACCCTATGTTAGATTGGATAGACATACCTATGGTTTTGTGCATGATTTTTGCACATGGTTTTGGACGCGATGGTTTTTGGTCCATGGTTTTGGACGCAATGGTTTTCGGTCCATGGTATTGGATGCTTTGGCATGTATAAATATGTATTGTAACATTGAAAGGAATATAATGAAAAATCAAACTGGTTGTCCCAGTTTTGGGATCCAGAGGAAAATCTCTGTGTATATGTGTTTTATGTGTTATTCTCTCGCATTGTTTATTTTCTGTGTTTTAGAATTCGTATGCAGGTACTTTCTGTATGGGGTTAAAACCTACACCATGGATTCATGTTGCTCCCATTTTTCCCAAAAAACATCGTTTAAGGCCTCAAAATGGCTTCGGAAGTTCATGACCTGAAAAACTACTAAAAATAGTAAAATGTGCTACAATTAAGGAAACTGTAAAACTGAAAGAAACAACGGTGGGGGTCCAAGTGGAATTGGCCGGTGGCCACCAATATCTAGTTAGATCAACTTGAGATAATTTGGGTTTATTGGCGAGCTTGGTTCTGGGTTTTTATCTAGAGCTAAGCCAAAAGTTTCCTTGCGGAGCTATGGAGAATTGTTAAGCTCTATGAGGTTTCCCTTCAAAGGTGAAACCCTTAATTTTAGGGATGGCTTGTTGCTTTATTTTATTAGATGACTTCGAATGGCATTATTAATTTGTGACTTCTGTATATAAAGGCATTATTAATTTGCAACTTCTGTATATAAACATTGTTGAGAGCTTTAAAGTTTAATTCATTATTTTAGACTATCTGTTAATCAAATGTTTTGAAATTTTATGTTGTGTTGAGATCACGGTTACCTCGTGTATGTCAAATACAGTGGTCAGAATGGTTCTCGTCTCATTTCTTTGTTAAATTTGTAATCAGATTCTTATGCTTATTCATTCTTTACATATTATGTTCTATATAAAATTTAAGAAGTAATTGATAAAGTTCTATTTTTCTTTTGCGATATTTACTCATGTATTTGAATTTCTATTCGTTTCCCTAAAGGGACAAATGTCTACGCTATTTTCTTTTATGACTACAAGTTAAATTTCTAGCCAATACCCTAGCTATAGGGTTATATGATTGTTGTTTAGTATGTTCAATGGGATTATAAATCTTTTCTTTATATAGAGTAGTAAAAATAATTCCTTCATTATATGAGAACAAACATAATTTAGCATAATAAATCTTTCAATTTTTTAGAAGTCTTATCACTTATGCAACATCAAAATATACTTATCTGATTATTCACTAAAATGTTTGTCGACTATCTGATAGAGACCTTAGATTTCTTCTCATTTTCCTCCCAACTGCGAGACCTGCTATTCCAGCCTAAGTCTTCCCCCGGGCTATTCCTCACACACAAGATTTTATTTTAAGACTAACAATCTTAACTTGTCACATCTATCTCGTCCTAACCAGACTTAGCTTCCTGTACCTGTCCCACATTACAACACAGTGTCCTCAATCACAGATTTAGTCTTTTCCCCTTTTCTTGATCTCAAGTTCACATACACTCTTGATCTCTTCCTTGGTAATAAATTTCCAAGGAAGTAGTTAGGGATAGGTAACCACCTAACTAAACTACCTGACATGTGAGGAATACATCATTGTCATTATTACGACATTCCACTTTCTGCATAGATTAATCAAAATAAATAGATATATAAACTTATAATAGTATTCAGTTTTTTTAACTGCACTAATTAAATATTTACAGTTACTGGGGACATCACATCTTACCGCCCTAAGATTAAACATTGTCTCGATGTTTCTCTACTGGAAATAGATTTGAAAAAGTCTTCCTCATAACGTGTTCATTTTCCGAGGTGCTTTCTTGTGGCCCAAAATGTTGCCATTTCATTTTAACTTGGGTGATAAATTGTTTCTGCAACATTACTTCTCTCTCATTGAGTATACCCAGGGGTTCGACTAAGAACTTGCCTTTCGGTTCGACCTATACACAATAAAAAAAAAAAAAAATAGTCAACCCTTTTCTTTGGTAATCAGTGTTGCAACTTATTTATAATATGCCATGTTCTTCAATAATTCTTTTAATTTACATGTATATCATGCCAATTTATTATATGTTAGGATCATATGTGTATTTTTTTAATATAGAAACATGAAAGACATTATGCACACGAGTATGGCTGGGCAAAGAAAGATGATAATCGAGTGATCCAATTCGAGCTAGAATTTGGAAAGTACCGCAGAATCAGGGTGCTAATTTAGCACACCCTCCCCATTGCAGAGTACTTTTCTTGGCTCGTACACGAACATAAACATGATCTCCAACTTGAAATTCCTGAAAACTTCTCTTTCGATCAGCAAAACTATTCTATCAATCTTGAGCAGTCTTTAAATTGGAGCCTACTTTTTTAACCATCTCCTCCATTTCTTTTAACATGTCAAGGCCTAGAATTAATTTACCTTTTAGGCTACCCCAACTCGAGGTTGTCCTGCACTTGCGTCCATATAATAATAGATGGTTGTTGCATTACATAAGTTAGCAACATATCTTCCCCTATTTGATTCACTCGGTTAGTCTGCCCATCCGTTTTAGGGTGGTAGGGAGTGCTGAAATGTAGTTGCATGCCTAAACCTCCAAATAAGGCTTTCCAAAAAGGCTGTTGTGAATTTTACATCATGATAAGAAATTATAACCTTTGGTATTCCGTGTAATCTAAACATAGTTTGCATGGATATGTTAGTGATTTGAATAGCCTTGTAAGTCGAATGTACTAGTACAAAGTGAACAAATTTTCTCAACTTGTCTACTACCACCATTATTGAATCATTTTGTTTCTTAGACTTAGGTATTCCTGTAATAAAATTGATGGAAATAGTTTCCCACTTCCATTTCGGAATAGGCAATGGGTGGAGTAATCTAGCTGGGTATCGGTGTTCTACCTTCACTTGCTGGCACTCCAAATAGCGAGCCAAATATTCAACTACTTATTTGTTCATAATGGGCCAAAAATATTCATTTCTGAATGCAGTAATTAATTTATGATATTTGGGATGGTCTGCATAAGGAATTTTGTGATACTAATCTAAAATCAATTATTTAATACTTTTTTTAGTTAGGCGCATACATTCTTCCCCTATAAATTAGTATACCTTCTTGATTTACCTCATATCACAACTATTGTTCATTGTTGTTTAGAATTTTAGCTTTCTACCATAAGAATTTATATTCAGGATCCTACATTGTTGCTTCTTTAATCTTCTCTTTAAAAGTGGTCCATACCTCACTGAAAGAGACCTCATAAATATAGTTTACCTTCTGACTTAAGGCATTCACGACTCGATTCTCCTTTCCTTTCAAGTGCTTGATTTCAAAGTCAAAATCACTTAGGAAGGTAACCTAATGAGTTTGCCTAACATTCAAAGTGGGCTACTTAAAATAGTTAGTTAAACTATGATGTTGAGTGATTAATAAAAATTTCTTACCCATCAAGTAATATCGCCACATCTTTAACATGTGAATGACCACCATTAGCTCTAAATCATAATCCGAATATTTTTTCTCGTGCTCCTTAAATTTCTGAGACTCATAGGAAATGACCCTACCCTCCTGCATCAGTATGTCACCTACACCTTCCTTGCTAACATCTGTGCAAACCACATAATCTTTATTTGGGTCTGAAATTCTTAAAATGGGTGCGGTGGTAAGTAAATTTTTAAGCTGGTCAAAACTTCTTTGACAATCCATGGTCCAATTAAAAGTTTTTCCTTTCTTTTGCAGAGAGGTAATTGGATATGCCACTTTGGAAAAGCCTTCAACAAATCACCTATAATATTCGTTCAGACCCATAAATGATCTTATATCGACCACGTTGTTTAGTATTGGCCACTCCATTATAGTTTTTATTTTCTCTGGATCCACAACAATTCCATCTCTCGTAATAACATGTCTTATATACTAGATTTTCTCTTTAAAGAAATCACATTTGCTGTACTTGGCGTACATTTGATGCTCCCTTAGGACTTTCAAGACAATACATAGGTGCTCCTTATGTTCTTCTATTTTTGAAAGTAAATTAGTATATCATCAATAAAAATCAATACAAATGTATCCAAATACTGATGAAAAACATTGTTCATGAGACACATGAAGGTCACAAAAGCATTAGCTAGCCCGAAGGGTAATACAACGAACTTGTAATGCCCATAACGAGTTATAAAGTTTGTTTTTGCTATATCTCCTTCCTTTATTCTAATCTGATGGTAACCTGAACGAAGGTCAATCTTTGAAAACACAGTCGCTCCCTTCACTTGATCAAACAATTCATCTATATGAAGCAAAGGGTATTTATTCTTGACTGTCAATATATTTAAATACTGATAATCCATGCACATTTGCAGGGTTCCATCCTTTTTCTTAACGAGAAGCATTGGAGCTCCCCAAGGTGATACACTTGGGTGGATATATTTTTTATCAAGCAATTCCTAAAGTTGCATTTTTAATTCTGTTAATTCTGATATGCTCATGCGATAAGGATCTCGAAATACTGGGGAAGCTCCTCGGATCAACTCAATGCTAAAATCTATATGCCTCTTTGGAGGTAGTCCCAAAATTTCTTCATGAAATACATCTGGAAAATTTTGTACCATAGGTATATTTTCTAAGAAAACAAATTCCTCTTTTCAATTAATATATTCTACATGTATAACATAAATTTGACATCTTTTTCTGATACATTTTGCTAATTGACAGGCTCTTACTAGTCTTAATTCTAGTGGTCTTAATATACCCTGAATCTCTTGTATTTTTCCTTCTTCATCCATGTAGTTAATGATTTTTTTTTTTACAGTTAATGAGGGACCAACTTTTATCCAACTAGTCCATACCTATTAGGACATCGTATGATCCTAAGGGAAAGGCATTCAATCAGCCATAATAGACTGGCCTGTAGGTTTTAACCCCGTACAGAAATTACCTGCATATGAATTCTAAAACACAGAAAATAAACAATGCAAGAGCATAACACATAAAACACATATACAAAGATTTCCCCTAGATTCCAAAATCGGGACTACGAACTTGATTTTTTTATTATGTTCATTTGAATGTTACAATACATATTTATACATGTCAAAGCATCCAATACCATGGACCAAAAACCATCTTGTCCAAAACCATGGACTGAAAACCATCATTTCCAAAACCATGTGTGAAAAATCATGCACAAAACCATAGGTAGGTCCGCCCAACCTAACATAGGGTCCAAAACCAAAATTTTCCAGGGCTACCCCGGACGCCATAGAGTGGAGTTACCTGCACCCCTCAAACCCCCTGTGACTGCCCCTGCTACGCAATTGGCACAACAAACCGATTAACTACGTGGGCTAGTCATGGAAAGAATATAACACAACCCAACATTCTCCCACTTGTTTTTTTCTTTCCACAGGGGGGCATAAGAGAGCTTAGTCATTTATCCAGCTCTGCAATGCCCATTGTTTCTCTACACCAAGACAACATCTCAGAGCTCATAGATTTTGTCAATGTATTAGTAGTATTCTTCAAAGAGTCCACCTTTACCAACAACACCTTTTTGTCTTCTATCATATCCCTCACAAAGTGATATTGAACATCAATGTACTTTGTCTTTGAATGGTAAGTAGGGTTCTTTGCCAAGAAAATTGCACTTTGGCTGTCACAGTCTATCCTTATAGCTCCCTGTACTAACCCCATACTTGAACACAATCTCTGTAACCAAACTACTTCCTTGCTTACATGAGTGGATGCCATTTATTCTACCTCTGTAGTTGATAGTGCCACTACAGTTTGTCTCTTACTCATCCAACTGACTGCACCTCCAAATACGTTAAACACATACTGACTTGTAGATCTTCTATGATGTAGATCTCCAGCCTAGTTCGCATCAACAAAGCCACAGATATCCAAAACTTTGTCCAATCCTGGTCTTCCATGTTAGCACAAACCATAATCACTAGTGCCACAAAAATACCTGAAAACCCGCTTCACTGCTGTCCAATGCTCCTTCCATGGTTTTGACATAAACTTGCTCAATACTCCCATTACATGTGCAATGTCTAGTCTAGTACAGACCATCACATACATCAGGCTACCGACTGCACTTGCATATGGAACACGGGACATATCCTCTTCCTCTTCATGTGTCTTGGGACATTGTTTAGCAGATAACTTTACACCTACAGGAATAGGAACCTTCACCGGTTTACTATCCTGCATATTAAACCTCTGTAATATTGTCTCCATATACTTCCTCTGGTTTAACCAGAGCTTCCACTTTGTCCAATTTCTTTTAATTTCCATGCCCAAAATATAGTTTGCAGCACCAAGATCTTTCATGTCTAATTTGGAGGACAAATGGGTCTTCAAATCCTCGATAATTTCTTTGTCATTTCCAACCAACAACATATCATCCACATACAAGAATAGATAAATAACACGGTCATCAATTAATTTAAAATACACACAGTGATCTGCTTTGCTTCTGGTGAAGCCAAGTCCCTATATAAATGTATCAAATTTTTTATACCACATCCTTGGTAACTATTTTAACCCATACAAAGGCTTCTTTAACTTACATACCAATTCTTTCTTACCGTTCACCACAAGGCCTTCAGGTTGATTCATGGAGATCTCCTCTTTCAGATCCCCGTGAAGAAATATTGTCTTCACATCCATTTGTTCTACCTCAAAATCAAAAGCAGCAGCAAAAAATAAAGGTAATCTAATAGAAGTTACCTTGGCAACAGGAGAGAAAATATCACCAAAATCAATTCCCGGCACGTGGGAAAACCTTTTTCTACCAACTGAGCTTGTATTTCTCCACCTTTCCTTCTACATTTGTCTTCTTCTTGAACACCCATTTGCTGCCAATGTGTTTCCTTCTAGCCAGCAACTCCACCAGATCCCAAGCCTCATTTTTGTGCAAAGATGCCATTTCATCAACCATGGCCTCTTTCCAGAGTTTTCCATCCTCTGAAGCCACTTCTTCCTTCACAGTTTTGGGATCATCATGAGTAACAGACAAAGCAAAATTTGAACAAAAAGCAGATGGACTATACCTTTCTCGCTGCCTTCTTTCTCGAGATGATCTTCTCACAGCCGGAGTTTGTGGCTCTTCATCTTCTGGTTCCTCCTCTGCTATAGAGTTTGATTCTTCCTCCTTTAGTTCAAACTCTATCTTCACAGGTTCTTTTGGTTGGACTTCTTGTTTAATAACATCTTTCACTTCTCTGAACACCACATCTCGACTGTACACAACCTTCCGTGTGACTGGGTTCCAAAGCTTATAACCCTTTAAACCATCCTTATACCCAATAAAGATGCACTTTTCAGATTTACTATCCAACTTGGTTCGTTTCTCCTTTGGAACATGTACATATGCATCACATCCAAATACCCTCAGATGTGAAAGAGAGGGTTTCTGACCAGTCCATACTTCTTGTGGAGTCTTATCCTCCAACGCTGATGAAGGTGACCTATTGACCAGGTAACATGCAGTATTCACCGCCTCTGCCCAGAATTCCTGTCCTAACCCGGCACCACTGAGCATGCTTCTTGCCCTTTCCATCAACGTCTTGTTCATTCTTTCTGCGACTCCATTTTGCTGAGGTCTATATGGAGTAGTCTTCTGTCGTGCTATACCACACTTCTTACAGAATTCTTCAAATTCCTTGCTGCAGAATTCTCCACCATTATCTGTCCTCAGTACCTTTATCTTCTTCTCTGTCTGATTTTCACCAGAGCCTTAAATTCTTTAAACATGTCAAAGACTTCAGATTTCTTCTTAAGGAAATATATCCATGTATTCCTTGAGAAGTCATCTATAAATGATACATAGTACACAGACTTACCCAGTGATGGAACTTTCAGAGGTCCAAACACATCACTGTGCACAAGCTCTAATATTTGTTTCGTCCTCTTACCACCAGAGGGGAAACTCACCCGATTCTGCTTCCCATATACACAATTTTCACAGAAATCAAAAATCCAGAGAGCTATTACTCATACCTTCTACCATACCTTTACCATGAAGTATTCGAAGGCCCTTCTCTCCAATATGTCCAAGCCTTTGATGCCACAACATGGTCTTCTCTCCAGAGACCACTAGATTTTCTGCTCCATGTTCAGGAACCATAGAACTATTGCACCCGTCAACAACAGTGCTACCTTGCATCTTGTACAGAGTTCCAATCCGAACTCCCTGCATCAATACCAGTGCTGCTCGAACCATCTTGCAGGTATCCTTCTCGAACACTGTCTTTACACCTGCATCATCAAACTTGCATACAGAAATCAGATTTCTGGCCAACCCAGGAATATGCAGAACACCCGGAAGGGTTCTAACCCTTCCACCTTGCAACTTCAACTTTACTTTTCCAAAATCAATGATTCTAGCCTTCCTATCATCTCCTAGGAAGACATCACCACCATTGTATTTCTCATACTCGTAGAACCACTCTCTATGGGGAGTGAAGTGAAAGGATGCACCTGAGTCAATCAACCATGCCTCATGATCTACATGTGTACTTGAAGAAGCCAAGTACACATCCCCACCTTCATTTGAGGTGGTTTTCACCTCTACAGAAGGAGCATCATCATATCCCTTTCCTTTTTCAAAAGCGTTCGATTTACAGTCCCTTTTGTAGTGCCCTTCCTTTCTGCATTTCCAGCACACCACCTTTATAGGCTTTCTTGGAGATTTAGATCTCCCTCTAGATTTAGATCTCCCACTTAACGACTTATTTTTGTTTCTGTTCTGGGACCATCCTCATATAGACAAGGCATTACCACTCTGTCCCTCCTTATTTTTTCGTCTCATCTCCTCTGTCAGCAAGGATGAGACTATTTCATCAAATTGCAAGGTAGTTACATTGCTACCTATTGCAATAACCAAACTATCCCATGAATATGGTATAGAACACAACAAACTAATGCACTTATCTTCATCTAAAATTTTGATATCAACAGACGATAACTGACTTACCACAGTATTAAACGCATTCAGATGCTCTGTCACTGAGTCTCCATCTTTCATCCCTAGGTTATACAGTTTTTTCCTCAGGAATAGTTTATTCACGAGAGACTTAGATTGGTACAAAGTCCCTAACTTGTATCACAAAGCCTTCGTCGTAGCTTTCCCTGATACATTCAACAATACTGAATCTGAGACACATAATCATATTTTTCTCTTTTCCTTCTGATCCAGCTTCTTCCATTCTTCATCGGACACTCCTATTGGTTTATTACCCAGATCTGCCGCGATCCACTGATCTTTATCCACCAAAAGATCCTCCATCTTGAGTTTCCACAACTCAAAATTCTAACCATTAAATTTCTTGCTCTATATTTCCATTGCTTGCCATCTTCTTTCACCACCAGAATCGGTCTCGCAGATCTCCCATTGAACAGGGTCTACCACAAGCCCGAGCGAAACCCCTCAACAACAAAGGCATCCCCTTGAAGCCAAAACAACTCTGATGCTAAATGTAGGTTTTAACCCCGTAGAGAAGTTACCCGCGTACGAATTCTAAAACACAGAAAATAAATAATGCGAGAGCATAACACATAAAACACATATACATAGAGATTTCCCCTGGATCCCAAAACCGGGACAACCAGCTTGATTTTTTCATTATGTTCCTTTGAATGTTACAATACATATTTATACATGCTAAAGCATCCAATGCCATGGATGAAAAACCATCACGTCCAAAACCATGGACCGAAAACCATTTCGTCCAAAACCATGTGCGAAAAATCATGCACAAAACCATAGGTATGTCCGTCCAACCTAACATAGCGTCCAAAACCAAAATTTTCCAGGGCACTGCCCCAGACCCCATAGAGTGGGGTTACCTCCACCCCTCAAACCCTCTTGTGACTCCCCTGGCTACACAATTCGTGCAATGAAAGGGGGGTTCCACCCCCCTTCTAACCCCCTGGTTAACTATGTGGGCTAGTTGCAAAAAAAATATAACACAACCCAACATGGCATGCTAACTTTAGGGGGAAATTTCTAACCTTATATAATACCCTTCTCTTTGCTCCTTGGCTAGTTGTACTAACCAAGGGTTCTTAAACTTAAAAACTTGTAAGCAACATTGTTCTACTACTTTGGGACTAATATAACTCAAAGTAGCTCCTCGATCAATCAAAATAGATATAGTTCGGTCGAAGACTTTACCTTAAAATTCTACCATGGTTGGTTGGTATTCCACTTGATGATCTTCGAGGGAAGCATTGATTTTAGGAATACTCCTTGCCACTTCTCCCACAGTTGATGTTTCTTGAATCTATGTAGCTTTATCAGTTCCCTTATGGTACAAACAATTTTTGACGTAGTGTGGTCCTCCACATCCTGAGCACTGTACTGATGGTTTAGTCTCTACTTCCACTTCAGTCTTGCTTGATTGTTAGTTTGTATTGGAATCACTTGGAAATTTTAATATGGGATGATTTCTATTCATATTGTTTTATTGTCCTTTATGGGGTCCTTTGTTGACAATAGTCTTATTTCCTTTGTTGCTAGAGGTAAACTTAATTCTCTTTTTGTGAGTCCATCTCTTTCCTCCATCTCCCTTTTGTCTGGTTTGATGATGAAATGAGCCTTTCATATAACTTCGTCCATGGCCTTCGGGTTATCAAACTTGAGACACTCTTTCATGAACAATGACAAACCGCTGATAAATATCTGCACTTTTTCTTTCTCTTCCCGTATGTAGGGGACATATCATAGTAAGGACGTAATTTTTTCTATGAACTTATCGATAGACAATTGACCCAATTGAAGGTCATGAAACTCTTTTTCCTTCTCATCTTAAAATATTTTAGTTAAATATTTCTCCTTAAAATACTTTTGAAAAATTTCCCAAGTTATGCTCTGCTCATTTACTCTGCGTACCATTTTTACCTCCTCCCACCATAAGGTGGCTTTTCCTTGCAGTTGAAAGATGGCTAAGCGAGCTTTTAAATTATGATCATATTCATACAACTGTAAATACTTATTCATAGATAAGACAGGCTTCAACTGCCTCCTCCTCTTCACCATCAAAGAGAGGAGGTTTTATTTTCTGAAATTCTCCTTGTAACTCTATTTTCTGTATTTTTAGTGTTTTGTGTTCTCATACATTATCGGATTCTTCCTCCTGATTATCTTCATTGCCTTCTGTTTCTAAATTCTTAGTTTGGAATTCTTGTTCGCCAGCCATGTTTCTATGCTCAGGACTGGGAATTGCTTGTCGTTGATTCTGTCTATCGCACAGACTCTTCATGATCTTTTCCTGCTCTTGCATCATCCTTTCATTACCTTCCCGTAATTGATCCATCTCATCCTTCAATTCTTGTCTAGTTTCCAAAATGGAAATGTTAGTATTGAGTGGCTCTTCCCCAACTCTACCCACACCTTAAGATTGGCTTCCAAAAAAGGTGTTGGTCCTGTTCATGTCACGGGTCTGTGTGGTGTAATTCCAGTCCTCCTCATGTTGCCTGCTTTTCTTTGTTTCTCTTTTCACATGACAAATGTTATTATTCATTTATTCTCCAAAGGTCTCATCTTTGCAACCTGAGCACTCTGATACCACATGTCACATACCCATATACAATGCCTAAGTAACAACTGTAATAATGACAATATATTATATATATATATATATATATATATATTTGTTTTTTATTAAATATTATATACAAAGGGGTCATTATAATCTCTATGCTTCCTAACATTGTTAAAAGCATCAATTTAGATTTTAATTTCTTTATAAATAAAATCATATGTTGTCCTTCTCAATTTCCTAACATTTCTTATGACAGACAACAATGGAGTTATTATTATGTACAGTTCAAGTCCTTTGATTTTCTCATCTTTAAACATTACATAAGGTCTATCATTAGAATGAATTATGATGGCATTGAATGCTATCTTAAATCTAACTAGGTAGTTGGCTATCCTAGACTTGGCGGTACATGAACATGGACCCTTCAGAGTGTAATCCAATTGTCCACCATAGCCTCGATATATGCTCCACATCTACGGTCATGCTGCAATCTTGGAATCGGACGGTGGAAAGGAAAACTTGCCAGTCTATGTTTCTCAGTAACATGGTTTCCTTGGCATTTTCTCATTTTCGGCAAGGTGAACTTGCTCCAGGCCAGAATGTCCGAGTTCTCTGCATAGGTAGGACTTCACTAGGCTACAATCCTTTAATTCCTTTGTGTTAAGGGTTTACTCTGTTACAATTTTGCAAAATTAATGTGTCTAGCTAAGAGGTTTCTCCTTTTACAGGTTTTCTCAATTCGTGTCTGGCTTTCTACCCTGGAGATGGTGGCTAAACAACTGTTCTTTTTAGAGGTATGGTGTATGTATTCAGTTGCTTATATAGGCTTATACCTCCATTAACATACACATGTTGATACTTTCATTAATTTTCTAGTTCTAATGTTGCATATTTTCCTTGCCTAGGTAATTGTTGGAGGGTTTCATCACCTTCCCCTACCTGGAATGGATATAGGGTTCTGTGACCACTCCTTGGCTTGTCGAGCCTTGTGGACTTTAGTCAAGCATGATTTTCAGGTAAAATGCATTGGCCAAGCCATGAATGTTCACCTAGGGTGTAATTCTAGAAGAGGAACTTGCCATTTCTACAAATCTTCGCTCGATTTTGATAGCCCCATTTGTAATCATTTTAAGATTGTTTTCTTTATGCTATTAAATGGTCTATGGTTGTGTTAAACTATTACTGGCATTGGTTTCAGTCCATACTTTCAAGTGATGAATGTTTTGTTTGTAAACTTGAGATAATTTGGGTTTATTGGCTGGCTTGGTTCTAGGTTCTTATATCTGGAGCTAAGCCAAGAGTTTCCTTGCGAAGATGACCAAAACTGTTAAGCTCTTTGAGGTTTCCCTTCGGAGGTGAAACCCTCAATTTTGTGGATGGCCTATTGCTTTCTTTTATCAGATGACTTTGGATGAAATTATTAATTTGCAACTTCTGTATATAAACATCGTTGAGAGCTTTAAAGTTAATTCATGATTGTAGACAATTTGTTAATCGGATGTTTTTCAATTTTATGCTACGTTGAGCTCACGATTACTTCATGTATGTTGAATATAGTGGTTAGAATGGTTCTTGTCTAATTTTTTGTGTTAAATACATAACCATATTCTTATGCTTATTCATTATTTATAGTTTTTTTCTATATAAGATTTATGCAGTAATTGATAAAGCTCTATTTATCTTTTGCAATATTTACTCGTGTATTTATATTTCTATTATGTTCCCTGAAGGTAAAAATGTCTAAATTGTTTTCTTTCATGATTATAAATTAAATTCTCAGCCAATACCCTAGCTACAATGTTATATGATTGTTCTTTAGTTTGCTCACTGAGATTATAAATATTTTCTTTATATCGAGTAGTAGAAATAATTCCTACATTATATGAGAGCAAACTATTCTCTAATTTAGCATAATAAATCTTTTAATTTTTTAGAAGGGATTATCACTTATGCAGCATCATAATATACTTATCTGATTATTTGCTAAAATTCTTGTGGATTGTCTAATACATACCTTAGATTTCTTCTTATTTTCCTCCAAACCACAAGATCCGTTACTCAAGCCCGAGTCTCTCCCCGAGCTATTCCTCACACGCAAGATTTTCTTTTTAATACTAACAGTATTAAATTGTCACAACTATCTAGTCCTAACGAGACTTAGCTTCTTGAACCTGTCTAACATTACAATGCAGTGTCCTCATTCTCAATTTTATTCTTTTTCCTTTTTCTTGATCTTAGGTTCACATACCCTCTTGATCTCTTCCTTGAGAATAAATCTACTAGGAAGTAGTTAGGGATAGGTAACCACCTAACCTAAATACCTCACATGTGAAAAATACACCATTGTCATTATTACGAAATTCCACTGTCTGCATAGCTTAATTAAAACAAATAAATATATAAACTTATAATAGTATTCAATTTGTTTAACTACAGTGATTAAATATTTATAGTTACTGGGGACATCACATTCAGAGTTAGAAAATTATGTGACATTTTATAAAAAATGAAATGAAATGCTAGGAAGGGAGTATGGAAAAATCAATACACTGTCGTGGTGACGAAAGTGGGGCCAAAGATCCTACTCACCTATTCCTATACATACCTACCCAAAAGAGAGAGGAAATCGTCTAGTTTTAATCTCCACTTCTGTGTGAGTTGCGCTTGCAGTCGTTTTAGATAAGAGTAGTCAGTCAAATGGTAGAGTGGGTTCGACTCTAAAAAGCAACGATATGGGTAGACTCGACCTGAGGAATGCTAGAGTGGGCTCAGATGGAATATTGTGGATGCACATTCCAGTCTCCCAATGATGAGAGTAAAGATTTAGTTGAGTCGGTGCTTGGACGAGTGCGTATGGTAGCTAAGAAACTTTTGCATTTCTAGTGGATTGCCACTACCTCTACTGCAATTGACTTTGCCTTTGTAACTTGAGGATATGCCTTTGTAACTTATGGATATGGGTAGGAAATGGAGTTTTTAATTGGTGCTTTTCCTGCTTGCTTAGTTGTCTTGGTCAAATAAAAATGCAAGGTCCGACCAAAAGTAAAACGAGCTAGATAAGAAAAGGGAATTTATTAGGTCTTATGCAGGTCTTCTAAGGGTGAGGAGTAATCGTAGCGTTGAACACAATAACTTCATAAATCGTAACATAGAATATGGAACCATTGACAACCTAGATGGGATGGTCCCATGAAAGATGTTCTATGGTATTCAGTAGATGGCCATGCCTTTGGATTTTATTATGAGATTTGAACTTTTCTAGTGCTAAATTTATAACAAATTAATTGATAAAATTCACAGAATTAATTGAAAATATTTTTTTCTATCATTCTGTTCAACTTGAAATTTTCGAGGTTTCATGTCATTTCTGAATAAAATGAACGATGACAAAATGTTGTCCAGTGGGTCAATTCTGCCTTATTGGCTTGTTGGGGCCTGACCTAGGTTTAGAGTTAATTAGCCAAATAAATCCCTGTACTATTGGCCCTTTCAGCAACAGTCCGTGGAGCACGGACTGAGGTCTCACCCTAAGCAGTATGGGGGGATGCTGGAACCAGGTGTCTGCACCCTTGAGATGTCTAAGGGGTTGATTTAGTCCAACTATGAATACTTCACGCAGTTCCCTATCCTGCAAGGCCTTTACACCCTGTTATATTCGCCTTTGCGTAGCCGTAACCTGGGGTTGTGGGGCTTTTGCGCTGCTAGAGCAACAATCTGTGCTATTTCCCTAAGTCACACTGCAGATCTTATTTATCTTCTTATAACAGTTAGTTATCTTCACGTAAATAGATACCTTATATTATATTTACCTACTAAACACATTTATATAAGCTCATGCAGTAAATAAACAGTAAACTTGCAATTCATACCCAATAATACAGGAAAATATAAACAAAAATATGGTAAAACTTATCTTTATTAATGCTTCCAACAGTTACAGACTTTACCTGCCGTGTGCACTAGGCTGCAAGGGTCTGCGCATTTAGCTGCGGACTACTAGGCCTCTACGCACTCAGCTGCAGAGCCTACTCCTACTCTACGACCCAAAGAAACAACTCTACACTTCGACTCAATACTTCCTCGATTTCTTAGATTCATTGATCCCTCTTTACACTTAGAGCCCCACTCTATTTATATAATCCCATGGTCTGTAGATCACTCAAACCGACATTACATTACAAAAATGAGGGCAGACAGCCATCTGACTCATTGACCATCTTCGCACTCCGTGCCCACAATTCGCGGAGTCTTTTCAATAGACTTAGTCAAAACTTGGGCTTTAGCCTTGGGGAGATCCCATGCCCAACAGGCCTCCAACACAAACATCGTGACTCGTCCTCAAGGCACTCTATTGGTGCGGAGATCTTTGTGCAGAGACCTCCCAACTCTGCTCGGACAACTGCAAGGTGGGCAACGCATTGAGCAGCTCCCTGTTGAATATCTTATACTCGTTGTTCTAAAACCTCGGTGTCAGAACTGCCTCACTGGATCTATTCCTCTATCCCCTACATCTGCGTGAGCTTACCTTCAATTATTTCTTTGATGACGAAGGCCTCATCAATCCAAGGCTGTACGCATGCCTTCAAAACTGCTTCGCTATTTCGCACTGCATCTACTTGCTCTTTAAGCGGTTTGGCCTATTGCATTCACACGAGCCACTGAGTGAGGGCCACTATCTGGGTAGTCCCTTTGATGCTGTCATACTACTGTTGGAGCTCATGAGCCTCTGTCTGTAAGTGCTGGATGTTCGGGTCTTCCTGTAGATTGGTGAGGACCTCAAATGATTCTTCCAACATTACGGTGCAGTCCCTTACTACACTGTTGATCGCTTCCATCCCTGATGTAACAACGCTGGTGCGCTGTTCCCTTACTTTTGCAGGAGTGGACGACTGTGCCTTCAACCGCAGCTCTGCTATCTAAAGGTTCAACTCCAGCTGAACCTTGGCCATTTCTTCTCACGCCTCACACGCCCCTGTTGCTAATCTCTCGATGCTCATCTCTCCTGGTGCTTCTATTGGGATGGCCAGCTCAAGGACCATCTGGCAGGCTTCTTTAAGTACCTGCACCATCTTCTGGTTTTGAGACATGACCTCATCACACTACAAGCTCAACTGTTCCATGTTGATCTTCTACTCACTTAGCACCTACAACGTGCAGCTCTCCCTAGCCTGCAGTTCTGCAATAATCCCATCGTGTAGAACATAAAGTGTCTCCGACGGGAGCGCATCCATGTTGATCCCTATCCCCTTTAGTGTACTAACCATAGACCAGTTGGCCTCATTAGTTGTAACATCATGAATAGTGACTACAATGGTCACTTTCTAGCTAACCCGCATGGCAACGCAGCCCCCTTTGCACAGTCGTGGTCCTTGTGACACCTGCACACACCCCTAACATCACGTAGCTCTCGGGCAGAGTAGTTTATAGTCCCGCGCCTCCTTCCAACTATTGGGAGCGCTAAGACTATACTTCCCACAGTTAGTCAGGTGGCCGCGCTACGTGTATAGGTTGTCAACTGGTCATCCATCATTTTCCTTGGAGAAAATCTGCCTTTTATTGTTACTGTCTACATCGCACACTTTACCATCTATAGCGCACCACCATGGGTGATCCGTTTAGTAATATACGGTCCAATCCAAGGCATCAAGCTTATCAACTCTCGATGGTAGTCCCCAAATTTATCATCATAGTTGTGTGCACCCTGTTTTATCATCCCAATTTTCTTATCAAGAAAATCCTTTTGTATTTCTTCCTCAAGCTTCTTAACTTCTACTTCCACCAGAGTGCTTTTCTCCCTTAAGCGCACTCTTTCTTTCATGAGTTCTTGGAGCCTAAGATCACCCTGTCAAATTGCTTTCAAGTGTTCTTCTTCATTCGATTGCGCTACACTTCTTTGCAAAGCTCTGTGAGCTGTCATAGTCACCGGCGCTGCTATGCGTGGACTAGGTGTATTATCCTTTGTTGGGACTACAACGTTCACTCCATATTTTAATCTTGGAGGTGTCTTCCTCATCAGTTTCTTACACATTGTCCTATAAGCCCACAAAACTTCTGGTACGCGCAGGTTCCAATCCCTCCGCTGCAGATTATATATCATGTTCAGCGCTTCGCACACTTCATTAAAGGCTTCTACATGGGTAGCCTTCTATGCACTCATTCCTTCCACACTTCATCATCCCAACTGGAGCGACCATTCGCACAATTTCCTTTCCAACACCTACTTATTGACCGTGTCCCTGAACGCAAAGTCCATGTGCATCTGCACAAGTTGTTTACCATATGCCTGTACCCACCTAGACAGATGCATGCGTGGATTGTTCCATCTAGCAGTATTTTCTGTTAATCGCATTTGAGGCTTCCCAAAACACAGGCACATCATTCTACTACATTCATGCCAGTTCCCAAGGCTTCCTTGGTGTGTGCCCTACCACCTCACGGGCGTAGCACATAGTACCCATTTCAAAGCCTCGAAACGTTGTTGTTCTGGTACCTCCCTTTCAAATGTGTTCAAGAAAGTATCTACCTCACTTAACCCATCATAAGTAGGAAGATCACTTACCTCTATCGATACGCAACACTATTCTCTTGTCATCATGTTGCAGTTCACCACGGTTACCTCGTGTAACCGGTTTTGCCATCGCTCTATCTCTTCATCTGAATTCGACGTATAGGTGCTTTCCCGCTCCCATGAGATTTGTTCGTCCACGGTGGGATTTCCCCAGTCTTGCTCTCGCATGGTTATCTTGTAGATGCAGTCTAAATCATCATCACTTTCATAGTCGTGCACTGGCTTCGTGTAGAGCGATCCTTCTATAGGGTCTAAATGTACGACTATGCGTAGAGACATTTTCTCAAAAGTCATCTTGCACTTCTTTAAGATTATCACCCCGTTCATGTCAGTGGCCCAATCTATTCCTAATAGCGTGGGGTAGGGATTGTGTTATCAACAATCTCTATCACTTCAAAATCTACTAGCGCGCTTGCTCCTTTAATATCCATGGTGATCCCCTACAATCTCCCTATAGGTATGATCTTTTTTTGGTTTTCCATTCGTAGCTGGATAGGAGACCATTGCAACATAGGCCTTCCCATACGCTCCCATGTCTACTTCTATAGAACGTTCGTGTCCGATCCTAAATCCAGAATCACTTGGTCCATCTCATATTCTCCAATCTGTGCTGTAAATCTCATTTCTCTTCCCATCCTTGTCGCATGCTTTCCAATCTTCCAGACTACATGGGGTTCCCCTGGCACAATCCGAGCACATCTATTTGTGAGTTCTTGCAATCCCTTTACAACTTTGTTGTCATGTAGTAGCTTCATGCACATTTCTAGGAACATCATGAGCATCGATGGGTCCATTTCTAGCTCTGGTCTATCTTTGCTTCTTGAAGTGGAGGCATCAACGAAGCTCTTCCTAGCTTCCCTGAAGGTTTCCTTAGTGCACTCCAAATCAAACTCTGGTTCTTTCATCGGAGTCTTGTGAAACCAAGTACTATCTTCAGGCTGCTTGCCTTTATCATTGCCTATCGTCATCCCACTTTGGAGAAGAATGTTCACGTTAGGGTCTTCCTTGTGCGGCTCAGACCTGATCATTTGTAGGTTCTAAATCGGGGAAGGTTGGAGTGCTCCCTTTTCGCGTAGCCTCCCGATTAGTGTGGGACAATCCTCCATCTCATCATCAAACAAGGTAAAATACAGACATGATGGATGCATTGGATTCATACAATCACGAGCATAATGTCCTGGCCCTTCATAATTATAACATATCAGGTGTCCGCGAATTCTTCCAGGTCCTCCTCCACCTCGGCCTCACTCGTGCCGCTGATATCCGGTGCGCACCCCTCCTATGTTCCGGTCAAGTGGCTGCGTTTTGGCCTGAACTCTGTAGGTGGGAGTCCTATCCATCATCAACTCATAACTCCTATAGGTGTGCTCATCATGTCCTACTGATCTACAAAAATTACTGAACAATTGTTGTGGATTTTGCATGTACTTCTCCAACAAATGGAAATTGTCCATAGCATGCTTTCCTCCTATTTGACAAATTGCACACCACAATGCAGCTATCGCGCTAGGTCCTGCTTGGGCCTCTGGTATTAACGGCATCAGTCCTCCTCCCATGAGGTAATTCACAAACACTGGGTAGTGGTCTTTTTCATGACCCTGATCCTTACATTTAACACACCAAACCTCATCGCGCACTTCCGGGCAAGTTGTCCTGTCCTGTTTCACACTCTGCATCTCAACGCACAAGTTTTTCAACTGCACGTGGATCTATTGAACTCCTATGTTAGGATCTTGTATCAAGGTCTCATGCAACCTCATCGCGATCTCCAAGGCCTCTACCTGAGTTGCTAGCCTCTGTTGTGACAATGCATTCCTTAAATGCGGCGTTAGCGATGCTACAAACCATTCGTGGTGTTGTCCATTCGTCAAAGTCATGTTAAATTTGTGAATTGTGCACTTCAGTCTCTGATATAATTCCTAGTGGGTCTCACCTAGCAGCATCGTGATCTCCTTGAACCTAATGATTGACTACACCTCTAACTTCAGCGTACTAAATTCTTTGTTCAATGTAGTTTGGATGTTTGCAATCCCCGCATTCAGATTGTCATTAGAATGCTTAATATACCATGTCAGTGTGTGATCCTACAGAACACTAACCAATGTTTCTTTCTTTATATTGTCCTCCGTGACTCCCTGCGCTTCCCATACAGCTTTTATCACAAACAAAAACTGGTTCGGATCTTTATTTCCTATTCCCTTGAACACCGACAACTTTATTGTGCTTGCCATATTGACTCGCAGTGGTGCGGGTTGGCGTGGTATGCACGAAATCCTCTCCCTTATCAAATTTATTGCACTTCTTGGTGAGACCTTCGTGAGCTCTTCTTCGTCTCCTCGCGGAGGTGAAATCAAGGGGCTAGTTTCTAGTTCTGCACTACCTTCGTTTCTGTAAATTCTCCCACTTTGCATAGCCTCGAACATCAATGTATTCACATAATCCACTTTTCACACAGTAGCATTTTAATCCAAGTGTTCAAAGACTTAACGTACTTACCTCGCGATCCTTTAAGGAAGCATCATTTTTCCTCACTATAGTTGACTCAAGTATCTATCGCAAACTTAGTAATGAATCCTCCTATAATTCGATCGAGATAGTGATCAACAACTCGTGCGATCTTATCATCCGATGCTTCCAATCTGTGCACCAACTCTGGGGTCCACACAATAGGACTATCGAACTTGCACCTTCCTTGGCTATCTACTAACTATGCGATCCACTCGTACATCTCAGTAGGGAAAGATGAGAAGAAAATTTCATGGATTTTTGTGTACAAGTAGCAATCTAACCACTCCTCTTTTCATAGTTGAGGATTCTTGTTCTCCTGTCTAACCAATCTTCAATTTCTTTCTTAGTTGGATTCCAATGATACGACATCATAAATCTCTATGCAGATTTCAGTCCCAGCAACGGAACCATTTGTTGGCTTATTGGGGTCTGATCTAGGTTCAGAGTTAGTGAGGCAAACAAATCCCTATACTACTAGCCCTTTCGGCAATAGTCTGCAGAGCGCGGACTGAGGTCTCACATGAAGCAGTATGGGGGATGCTAGAACCAGGTTTCCACACCTTTGAGATGTCCGAGGGGTTGATTTAGTCCAACTATGAATACCTTCGCGCAGTTTACTTCGCGCCCTGTTATATTTTCCTTCATGCAGTCCTAACCTGGGGCTATGGGACTTTTGCGCTGCTGGAGCAGTGATTTGTGCTATTCCCCTAAGTCACACTGCAAATCTTACTTATCTTCTTATAATAATTAGTTATCTTCATGTAATCAGATACCTTATATTATATTTACCTACTCACCACATTTATATAATCTCGTGCAGTAAAGAAACAGTAAACTTGCAAATCATACCCAATAATACATGAAACGATACACAAAAATATGGTAAAACTTCTCTTTATTAATGCTTCCAACGGTTAAAGACTGGACCTACCTTGCGCACTCAGCTGCGGATTACTAGGCCCTTGCGCACTTAGTTGTAGAGCCTACTCCTACTCTACAACCAAAAGGCACAACTCTACACTTCAACTCAGTACTTCCTCGATTTCTTGGATTCATTTATCCCTCTTTACACTTAGAGCCTCACTCTATTTATACAATCCCATGGTCCATGGACCATGGGTAGATCTCTCAAACCGACATTACATTACAAAAATGAGGGTGGATAACCCTCTTACTCATTGACCATCTTCGTGCTCTACGCCCAGAATTTGTGGAGTCTTTTCAATAGAATTAGTTAAAACTTGGGCTTTAAGCCCCAAAACTTGCCTTGGGGGGATCCCATGCCCAACATGCCTCTTTAAAAAGAGTAAATCAAATCACTCTTGGATGCTCATTGAATATTCTGACTTTCGTTTTTCCTTTGGAATGCTTGATATTTTTAAAGCTTAAGAGGTTTCATTTGAAACACACACACACACACACACAACGCACACACGCCAACGCTCGCGCGCACACACACACACACACACATATGTATTAGTTATTATGTAATTTTAGATAGTTTATAATGTGCTTTCTATAATTTGTCTTTATTACTAATCACATAGTTGAAAAACTTGTAGCTAACTACTTAACGCTCACATGTTATTTGCTAAATAATTTGCAGACTTCTGCAAACAATATCTCAAATATTTATATTTTACAAGCATTACATCATTAACAGTGACCTTCCTACAACAACCTTTCCTTATTGTTCTTTTGAATATGAAGCTTAATTCACGCAAGCACCTAAATTTCTACACAAAGAAGATCAAGGCACTTCAAAATAAATGAGCTTCATGACTTCACTACGAATGTGACTTCTGTGGCATTTCGTAGTTATTTCTACTACTTGGAAGAACTCTCCATAGAAAATAATAATGATGTAAATACTTCTGTGGCCTTTATAATAAGGTAAATACTCACTTGACATTTTCTCTTTATTATGAAGGAGATTGATGAGGAAAATATTTTCATGGGAAAACTCGTCACAAACTTGGAGGTGGGAAACTTGATCATTCCCTTGGACAACCCAAAAAATTAGGAAATTACTTTGTTGAGTTTCATTTTTAGAACTACTCCCTCTCTCCGAACACTTACACTTAGTCTACCAATATTCCCTCATTATATCCATAAGGAAATATTTTTAAAACGAGTTATGAACTTGGAAAGATCTTTTGGAAAAACATAAAAGAAAAACTTGGTGGCCATTGTAAGGAATGCTGCAAAAATGTCTTCCAATGAGAAATGACGTTTAATATTGGTCAAGATTGATAGAAATATTTAACAAAAAGGTTCAAGGATTGACTTATTCTTAGAGATAAAGTTGTAAGTTTTTGCATAAATTTTAAATCTACACTCTACTTTTATTATTACTTGGTGTGCCTTTACCAATTGTTATGGTTCCTCAGGTTTGGAAAAACCAAGTGTAACATTAATTTAGCAATTTGTCAGAGTTAAATTACCTTATTTTCTTAAGTTTTTGGTTAATCTAGTTGATCCAATTATTTAATGAAAAAAAAAACAATTTTTATTATATTTTCGATTCAAAATTCCAAGCGGAAGAGTTGAAGCTTTTTATAATATATGGAATTCAATTTTTTTTTGGTCTTAATTATTTTTGTAAGATCAATTTGGTTTATATAAACATATTTTAGTTGTATCATACAATGAAAGTGAACTTATATTAATCGTTTCATATAATTAAACTGCACTTATTGTCCACCTATAAAATGATGTTGGACTATTGTTATTTCTTTGGACATGCTTCTCTAAACAAGCTTCATATTTACATTGAAAATGCATTGCATCAATTCTCCAGTACTAACCACCATTCCATTAGGCAATGGATTCACTAATAGCCAAGTGAAATTACTTTAGTAGTTTTGGATAGACAATGCAATTACATTAATAATTTTAATTTTTTAATTTGTTGTTATCACTGATAGTAAATAATTGGTTAGATAGAACTAATAATAAATTTAATGAGAAAAATATGTTATATTTAAATTTAAATAGTTAGTGTTATTTGTAAATTTTTATCAATAAATATTTTTAGAGTTCTTATTTTACTGGATATGGAATATTATTATTTATTTGAGGCAACATAAATCTAATGAAATCTTTTTCTTATAAAAAATTATAATGATTTTTAATTTTTAATGAGAAAGAGAGGTTCAATCTATTTTTTCTAACTAGTTGTTATATAGATGAAAAAATCCACAATAAATAATGCTTAAATATCCATGAATCTAAGATATTGTTAAAGGTAGAGTAGGAGATAAGATCAGAATGCTAAAAACAATTTGCTAAGTAATTGTAAAATTATTTTAGCACTCCATGTGTTATAATTAACTGTAAAAAAATTATTGTTTAAAGGCTATGATGAAAGTAATCAATAAATATTCGTGTTCTAAATCATTATTATCTTCAATATAAATAATTAGTGTAAATTGTAAACCTATATAGACATTTTTATAATCCCACTTGAATAGTTAGCTCCCATTACTCTATATTTGAGTATTGTTATGGATTTGAGGGTCCATTGATTTTTGCCAAACATACCTCATGTGGGTGACAATATTCCAAAAGAAAAAAAAAAAAAGAATTAAATATCCGTGAATTGCTTTTTTATGATATATCCTTAATAAGTGATTAAATACAATTATGAAAATAAGGGAATATTGAAGAGTTGAGGAAATATTTTTTATTATGTTTATGGGATAATAATTCTAACACCATTGTTAAAAAAAAAAAAACCTTCTCTTAATCATTTTAGAGTATTTAGCTATGATGCTTTGTACTTGTTCCAAATGAGAATAGGAGTAAGTCATATAAGAAAGTTGAAATTTGTATCCTTATTGACTTTAAAAAATGTTATAGGATTTGGAAGTCAAAAACTAAGAAGGTTATGTATAGTTGAGATATGGTATTTAGAGAAGTTGAATATGATTTCAAACAAAAGGTCCTACTAAGCGAGAAAGAACTAGAAAGACAAAATTTAAATTGAATGATGATGAATCAAACTCTACATAAGAATAAGAATTCGAAGAAGAAAAACCATAAACTATAACACTATTCAAATTTCTCTTTATTTATCACTAATAATTATCCTATAACTGTTAGAGAGGCAATGGATTCACAAGATAGAAAACTATGGAAAAAGGTCATGGTTGAAGAAATGACAGCCTTGGACAAGAATGGAGCTTGGGATGTAATGAAGTTTATAGTTGGTAGAATAGTAGCAACAAAAGGTTGTTTAAAATGAATTTAAATGCAGAGGGGAGAGTGGAGAAATACAAAGCTTGATTAGTAGCAAAGTGTTATTCTCACTTAAAAAAAATTGATTTTGGCGATATTTGTTTCTCATGTTTCCATGTTAATTTTCATTAGATTTCTTTTACTTTTTGTTGTTGCTTTTGATCTTGAAGTAGAACAAATGGACATGAATACAACATTCCTATATCAGGATTAGGAAGAAGAAATCTACATGAAGTAGCAAGAAGAATTTTTTGTCAGAGGTAAGAACGAACTAGTATGCTCAATGAAAAACTCCCTTTATAGGTTAAAACAATATTATATATATATATATATATATATATATATATATATATATATATATATATATATATATATATATATATACACTTTTTATTTTTTGTGATTGTAAATAGGAACAACATGGCTCATTTTTTACTAACAAGAAATAAATAGATATGAATATTAGCCTTAATTAAAGGTGTTTTTATAATTTTTCTAGCATCATTATTGTGTACACATAGCAAAGTTTGCTTGTATCTTTTAGAATGTGAATATTAGAATAGTCTTCAATGGATCACGGAATTCATATAAAATATAACCCGCATACACAACAAATAGACACTTACAAAAAAACCCCAAACTGTAATATCCCCATACCTTCAAGTCCAATTATTGCATTTCAGATTGTATGTGCATTTTGTCTTATATGAATAGTACACTTTAAAAGAGTTGCATATCAACTATAGTTGTGATACATTCGTTAGAATATTCTTGATGTCATCATTATAATACATAAATGATGTAAATGACTATGAGTATTTATTTGATTAGATGCTTATTAGTGGCCTGATGATGTCCTTCATGCAGTGATCTCACAAGATAAGATAGTGAGAAGGAGTCCTTAATAGACACTTAAATTTTCCTTTATTGTTTAAAATTTTCAGGTTTTAAGGTTTTCAATGGCCACCACATAAAGAATTGTCATAAATGAAAATGTTCTAACTCATATACTAAAAACTTTTGTATTTTAAACTTTAGTTCTAATAGGAATCATTTCTCAACTTTCTTCAAAAAATATTTTAAAATGCCAAAATGACAAACTAAAAAAAAAAAGACTCAATTTTACATTACTTTCTTATTTTTTAATCTCAACACACTCTTTTAATAAAGTATATGGAAATACAAATGTGTTTTACAAACCCTAATATCCATGAAAATGGGTTTATCCAAAAAGATAACAAGTGATATCTTTATATTTATGTTTTCATAAATATTTGTAATTGTTTATATTTAAGTCACTTACATTATTTATGTTTATTATATCTAATTGATATACATTATTATGTTAATAGACATGTTTATTTTGGAATATAATTTTCAAACTCTTAATTTAAATATCAATAACTATTAAGTAGATGGTAAAGATTTAACCTCTACAAAATATGTTAGAATATGCATAAATCAAAGAATCATATTTATCTTAAAGTAGTTATGTCTTTTTTTAATTAAATTAATTAATTAAAAAAGAAGTCATACCATGGTAATGGTCCATAATTTTGTAACAAAATAAATTTATAAATTTAGATTCTCCATGGTAAAGTAGTGTTGAATCTCCATGGTTATTAATCTTGTTACATATTTTTTTAAATATATTATTCATATATTAATTCTTCAAATAATAATAATATCAAAACAAGTTAACTTTTATGTTTTCTCTTTCAAAATTTTCCATGTGAAATGTATTTTGAGGTAAGTGTTTGATGTCTATCAATATTTATTATCAATTTAATCTATATGGCCATTCTAGTTTATACATAAACATATGCCCCATTATCATTCAAAAATTACCTTATATTATTCACTTAAATCAAGTGGATTATAATTGTAATTAAGCTAGAACTTATTTTTTTATAAGATATAACTTAAATTATATTATAAAAGTATCTTCATAAAGAATATTTTATAGTAATAAAATAAATTGTAATTTTCTTTTATTAAGATTAAGAATGAGATATTATATAAAATATTGTAATGTCACGAATTCATAAATTCTATTTAAATTGAAATCAATTATTGGTTTATTTTATTAAATTTAAAATTATTTTTTAATAATAAAAATAATAATTTAATCTTAAAGCTATTATTTTTGTGAAATAAGTGATTTTATCCACATAATCATTTGGTTAAGAAAAAAGAGTTTATACAAGTGTGCATACTCTACTCTATCTAGATTTGAATGATGATCTTTTAAGAGAAGTTTTTAATATTAGAATAGTTTTCAATAGAGCACACACTTCATATAAAATATAACATACACACACTTAACAAACTTACACTTACTAAAAAACTCAAACTATAATATCCCCGTCCCTTTAATTTCAATTATCACTTGTTTAGCTATATGTTTTTTCAGTTCCTTTTTCATTACCTCTTCCAAGTAAATTATCTTCCTCTCAATTTCTTAATAAATATTTTTCTTCTCATACATATATCCCTCATTGTATTTCATATATTTATTTCTTTAAATTATCCTTAATGTCTTTTAGTTCCATTTTTTATTTTCTTGTACACACTCGAACATATAAAAATTAGGCAATGTCATTTAATAACTGTGAAGAAAAAATGAAAGGAGAACGATATTAGAATATTCTCATGTAAAGCAACACTTATATCTATAAAATTTCATTAAAACTTTATAATGGTTATAAAAAATAGGCTGAAATCTATAACACCCTCCTCCAACATCTACCCAAGCAACCCACCACTTGGGGTAAATGTGCGATGAGAGGCCACTATGATATGATTTGACCTCCTAAGTCACATTAAGGAAGTGGAACCAGTGGAAACACACCATACAGACATCCAAAATCATCAATAGAGCTGTTAGAAGACAAGTCAGCCACTCAGACAACCTATCCATGGGTCCCCTTGTTGTTCTAGATCTCTCCCCCTGTTGCTTTAGGTCTCTTAGGCCATAATTGCTCTCATGCTATGGGAAAGGGAGCAACCAACAACTTAAAGTCTCTCTCAAAAGCCTTCCTACCAATGACTGTGGACCACAATTACTAGTGCTATGTCAGTGACCCCAAGATTTAAGCCATTTTTTTAGGCTCAGAGCCCAGGTCATTGCCCAGAGTTGATCCATCTCTAGAAATCAGTAAAATAACATGTGACAATACTAAAGAAAAAAAATTTTCAAGACCTTTAATAGACCCCTACTAGCCATGATAGGCATTTCCTCAAACATATTGCAAATGTGTAATCTACATGTGTAATTCACAGTTTTGAGCATAGGGGTCTCATGCTTGGCTGAGAATTGCTAAGAACCATTGATGCCTCAACACATCAACTACCGTTCCATTCATTAGGTCATAGATACATTGATCATTTAATTATAAGTAAAAACATGATGAGAGCCACACATGGCTGTTGTCATAAAACACATAAAAAACCAGCACCATAGCAACATAAAATACTCATGAAAGTAAAACCATATGGACCACATATAATTAATCAAAATACCCATAGAAATACAAGGAAAAATAACCTTTCATTGATGATGTAAAATCTAAACCTAGGATGGGACTTCCACATTCCACCCGATTGTAGAATGACTGAGCCAAATCTCTCTTCATCCATTCATCCCCATGCCATATTCCAAGAATGTATGTGGGATCTCATAGAACACATCAATCAAAACTCATCTAGGGCTTCGAGAAGCCATCCACCTCAACCCATCAAACAGTGACTCCACCTCACGGTTGGACATCAAAAAATAATCATCAAATCGGTCTTTATCCCAGCCATCGAGGGTTGGAGAGCATTTGTCCAACCATGGCTCTAGGACTAGTAACTCAACCCACATATTTTACCAGGCTCTAGAGAGTTTGTCCAACCAAGGCTCTAGGACTCGTAACTCAACCCACCAAGTGCTCAGGAGTGTTTTTCCAACTAAAGCTATATGACTAGTAACTCAACCTAAGCTAATACAGGGCTCAAGAATGTTTTTCCAACCAAGGTTATGGGACTAGTAAATAAGTCGCTTCTCCCAGTTTTATTTATCCCTTGTTGTAATTTCAATTATTTGGTTGTTGTAATTTTAATTATTCGATCAAAGATTCTCAATACCTCAATTTGTATGCACCTATAGTTCTTGATTGGAGTATGAATTACATTGTTTTTTCTAAAAATTGATTTTAAGTTATGGTTAGCATTGTGTATCAATTTTTTTTTTTTATATGATAGTATCACTGGGCCATAGAGCTTATATTCCCTTGGGGAAATACTACCTTATAGCTAAACCTAACCTCTACAAGATTCCTTGAAGCTCAAATATTTCAAAGAAAAAGCCTCAAATCCTGGAGGGAAATTCCAAATCCTCTCTCACGTAAACACCAAGGGTTATGAAGATTTTGATTTAGGGTTTTGGTGCATCGACGTGGTAAAGAAATTACAGTTCTTTGTTTTTAATTATTTGGGATCTCTTCCCATCTGTGGTATGCCCACGCACATGATTTACTTGTCGATTTACAAGGAAATGACGTCGGTGGGGGGAGGTACACAGGGGGTATGCATATTTTTCCACTGTAATACTATCATACACATGTACATGTTAATATTTTCTTTAAGTTTTTATTTTCTTTTTGTTTTGATTTCCTATTCCACGTGGTTTAAAAAATATTTCTGAAGGCTCACACCACCCATTTTTAATTTGCAGGTGGATCTTGCCCTCTTACCACCATCCAATGTATGCTCATCTGAGAGCACCTCTGCCAAAGTGAAAATGTTACCTCAGAGCTCGAGGTCAGTTACATTTATTTCCAAACTCAATCCCTTCCACGTACCCAGTTTTTGTTTCTAGGTCGGGATTGATAGGGGTTTCTTTTCTTCTGAGTAATATACTTGTTGATTCAAAGTGAGTTGGCAAGCTATGGTTACGACATGCTCTTAGCTTGCGGCTTCCAAATCAACATAAATTTATCCTACGTGCCTACGTTGTTTTTGTTTCCACGTTCGTTCAAGGTGTCCTTCATGGTTATGGAGGCGTACCTTGTATGTTGTACCCTCCAACATAGCATTGATATATAACATGATTCGTAGAGTCCTTCTGTAATATGAAAATTCTTCTTTTATCGTTGAACATTAATAAAGTGTGTGTTGTATTTACAAAGAATCCTACTATAAACTGCTACAGGTTCTCTCTTTTTTTAATCTCGTCAGTGTCATAGAGATATAAATATACTCTTTGTAGTCTTGTATGAACATTTATATTTATTACTTTGAATATTATTCTCTAGGTTATTTGAATAGTTATATTATCCCTTAATCTAATTCAATGTAGGTTTGTGGGTATTGGATTACTACTACATTCTTCGTCTCTATTGTCTATGGCTCGATCGATAAGAAAACAAGACAGATTACTCCCTTAACTAATTCCTACTCATCTAAACTTAGATGAAAATAACTTTCCGTGCATGCCAACAAAGCCAACAAAAGAAGTTATTCATTTTCTATTTGTATATGTTTTGTTAAAGAAGTTATTCATTTTCTATTTGTATATGTTTAGTTTTAACAGTTTGCTAGTTTCCTGTTGTAGTCAATGCATATATAATTTTAATTGCAATGAGGGAATCTACCAAGGGTAGCATTAAATTTTTTCTAGAAGTATACTTAGTAAAATAACCAGTAAATAGAAAAACCCAATCTAACTAATTGTCAATAATGTTCATTGCTTTTCATTGTATCTTTTCTACATGTCTTCTACTATCTCTTTTGTTTATAATCAAATGTCTTTATTATTTAAGATTTCCCAATTACTAGCAACACAATATTTTCTCAGAATTCTATGGCATCAGTTTCAGTAATTACTTTGTATTTAATCTTCCCATCTTCATTAACTAATATGCATCATACTCAGTTTTGACTCGTGCAGGTAGTAAATATTTTTTCTTATTAAGTATATGTTGGCATTATGATGCATGTGTTGTACTTGATGGCAACCCACTCATAGAAGAACATCTCACTTATTTATAGCTAGATGAATTCACAGAAGAGATATCAGATGTGACTGAATGCATGGGATGCTGGACAACTCAATGGAATCAATGGAATCAGAGGAAAGTTCTCACTATGACAGGTTAGCTTTGCCATCAAGTCCAAAGGGGGAGATTGTTGGCATTATGAGACAAGTGTTGTCCTTGATGGCAAATCACAGATCATAGTGTAGCATATAAGTAGCAAAGAATTGATGATCAGACTACAAAGAATGAAGAAAGCTAAGTATATACGCAGGTTCACTATATACCAAGTCGCGTACACAGGCAGGTTATACGCAGTTTCACTATGTACCAATTCACTTATATACGCAGGTTCGCTATATACCAAGTAGGGTATACACACAGGTTATACATGCAGGTTCTTTATATACAAAGGTGTGTATACATGTGGGATTGATGATCAAAAGTCGCGTATGCTTATGCACGCACTTTCATGCACGGAAAAGCGCATACATGTGGGAAAGCTTATTTTTGGGTCCGTGGTATTTAGACCTATGGTTTTGGTCCTTGGTATTGCGTCCGAAGTGTTGAACCCAAGTATTGGCTCCATGGTATTGATTTGTTATTGTTTTGGACTGTGGTATTGAGTAAGGCCTAAGACTATTAAAGGAGAAGAAGATCATTAGGCAAAGGCATGGAAAAAGACTTGAATATGTGATGTAGTATGAGATCCAGTATGCAGGATATGGGTTCTGATGCATTGCTTGATCTGAGCTAAGGAGGGATCTCACCGGTTGATGGAGAACAAGATCTAAAGATAGATCGGGATCAAATGGTTTGAAATGAATCATCTCTATATGGTTTGATCATGGATAGACTAGATCTGAATTATTGATGCATGTTTTATTGTACGCATGTTATGATCTCGGTATGGCTGATGTCTGAAATAGTCGCAAAGTCATGATTGAATATGTATAGATATGTATGCGGGTTGGCTTTGGCGAAAGCGCGTATATACGCGGGCTTGATTCATCGTAGTAGTGTATACATAATGAAGTATGATGTTTGAAGTTGCAGTTGGGTTTGATTGTTATTGGAGAGTTCTGTAGTCTGCTCTGTGTTCTAGTGACTGTGTTGTTGACAGGGTTTTAGTGTTTCAGTGATTCAGAAATTGATGATGCTAGTATTGATTGTTTTGTGCTTCAATGATATTGATGGGTCTAGTATGAAAATTGGATGAAACGTGGCCTTCAGATTATAGTGTCGTGCTTCAGGAGTATCTAGTCTAAAAATGTATGAAATGTGGTACCTGGAGGAAAAAATAGAAGGTTGTTGCCTTCTATAGGTCGGCACCTATGTACTAGTACATTAGCTAGTACAAGAGCTAAGGGGGTGGTAGCTCCCTTCTAGTAGCAGCTAGAGAACAAGTAAAGGTTGAAGCATTTCAGTAGGCCAACACCTACGTACTAGTAAGTGGATCGGCTAGTACAAGAGCTAAGGGGGTTGTAGCTCCCTTCCAGGAGAGTCTAGAGAACGAGAGAAAGTTGTAACCTTCTGCAGGTAGAAACTTGCGTACTGGTATAAGACTGCACCAGTACAAAACTATTGTAAAAGAAGTTTCTTATTAAAAGAAGATAGAGACGACTTGCAACAGGTAGTTTTCACCCACATTGGGTTTCCACCTTATATCATGGTGTTCATGTGTGCTTCTTGTGTTTGATGATCTGTTCTGTTTTACTGCACCTGCTTACTGTACATATGGTTAATGAAGTTCTAATGCACTAACTAAAAGATCAACATTTAATGGATTAACTGAATCATAAGTATTCTAGATATACGCTAGTTGCATTAGACACGGTTGCGTATACACGCAGGTTCCCTTAATTGAAGTAGCATATATGTATCTGAGTATGGAAATGAAAAAGTTTTATTGATTTGATAACACTGATTCACCCCCTCCTATCAATATTATTTCCAATAGTATATGCTAGATCAAATGAAAGAAATAGATCATGTAGATGTAGATGTTGAATGTTATACTAAAAAATTTTGTTTCTATTTTCCTAGAGTTATTGTACCAAATCTATTCCTTATAATTTCTTTCATTTTCTTGTGATTTTCTGTTGAGAAAATTTAATAATAGTTATCTATAGGGGAATTGAATGTTTTACCAATGAAATTTGAAGCATCACCATACATATTATCCCATGGTCCTCTTTTCACTTCTGATACCCATTTCCTTAAGATATGATATATTATTATGAACTTTTCGATCATTGCATACATCCATTCTTATATATTATTATTTAATAAAAAATTCATAAGGATCATAATTATGTGCATAATGCATATGCATTGTATTATTCTCACAGTCCAAAAATACAAGAACTAGATGCATAATTTATTGTAACGTACCTCCTGAGCCTACCCTGGAAATTAGTTAATAGGCTCCCATGCCAGTAATTTGTTTTTGTTATTTATCGTTTAGATTGTACCCTCGTCAAGGGTATCTTTAGCCCAGCCATATATTCATATTAACATTTGTATAACAGACTCCATAGTCATTACTAAGTTCGAACACAGAGGGGAAGGATGAGTACGTTTAAGTTTATCTATAAAGCTTATATGTCATGTCAATATTAAGCATGATCTGTTAGATGTAGGAAAGGTTCAGATAACCTGATCCTTAGACCATATACTGACAACTATCACAAGCATAAACATTTGCCAAGTTATGACCCAATACTAGAGTTATCATATATTTGTAGGCATACTAGTTACCTTAGCCAACCTAGTGATATTCAAGATAAATTCACTCGATATCTATTTTTCAGTTACATTCGTTGGATATCTTAGATACCCATACATGCATAATTAAAATGATATACCATTAATTTCTTGCATGCATGAACATGTACAAAACATTAAGACATGTTATCCTTCCTTATCAATGTAAAGATAATCTAATAACTTTGATGTACATATGAAATGCACGATGGTCACATGCATCATTTAATTGATTATTTCTATAAGAGAAGTAATTAAGCAATCCATATAATTGAGTTGTATGATTTAACATCATATTAGGTAAGGATTAAACATGAAACACATTCCATGCAAGTAAATCTCATCAGAATAGCGGGGAACACCATTAAGTTTATTAGTACCCAAGCCCATGTAATTCATTTAGATATTCTCATAACTAAGAAAACTCCTCATAAGAAAATTAGAACAATAACAGATAGAGAGATTAAGAATCAACATACAAACATTCCATGCATATGACACCAACTAAACCTCACTTGGAGGGAGGAGCACCACCACCCAACCATGAATCACCTCTCATTCCCCTCGAGCTAAAGATCTTTCCAAGGATCAACTGTCCTCAATTGATCAATGCATTGGGTATTTAATACCCTCTTTCATGATTTAGTTTCCATTAGCGACATCCCGCTTTTATGGATTTTTCCATTTTCCTAGGTCTTTTTTGGAAAGCTCGTCTTTATCTCCCACGAGGCTTTCCTCATAAAATCTTGCCTTTATCTCCAGAAATTTTTTTATGTCCAATGGATATTTATCTCCCATCCATCCAATGGATATCCAATCCATCCAAGCTTATATAGAATCACATCTAGAAGCTTTATCATGAAAGATTCATCTCTATCCCATTCCTCAGGGGATTTGGAAAGAATCTCCTCTCTCTTGGTGCTCCACCCTCCAAGTGATTTATTTTATTAATTTATTTAATAACACATTTAATTTTCATATTACATATCACCTAGATTTAATCAACTTATGTTTAGAATAGTTTAACCCACAAAGGAGGGTATCACACCTAGCTTTCCTCAACTTAGGTTTATAATAATTTAACACACTAGGGAGGATATCACACCTAGATTTAACTTAGCTTAGGTTTAAAATAATTTAGAGAATAAGGGAGGGGTGTTACATACTCCCCCCCTTAAATTTTATACCGTCCTCAGTGTATCGCTGCATCATGTCCTCGTTCACACGTAGGTGACTTTTGAATCAACAGCTTTCACGGCTCTGCCATTTGATGCAATTTTTCCCAATGTACATCGGTCATAAGGAGTGCTCCTCTTCCATAGCTACATTGGCCACCAAGAGTGCTTCTCCTGTCATAAATACTTGTAACATGGTTTTCAAACCATTTGTGAGAATTTATAGATGCAACATTTTAACTATGATACATATCATAATTTGTTACTTAATATTACAAAAGTAACTATTGCTCATTTTTTCATTTTATCTGAAGAATGCATGTTCGTTCTCGCATCCTTCCAATCCTTTGTGTTGTTTCTTGAACACCTGCTTCTTTTAGTTTCTCTGCACACAACACATCTGTTGGCATTTTTTCCCACATCAATATTTCTGCAATGTCATATCAATATATATACATAGCATATATGTTTTTTTTTATATTCTTCGTAATCGTATGTATGCTAAACTTAACCTCGGTTCCTTATCCTTGAACAACTTCTTTCTTTTCTTCTTCTGTGCAACACCCAGTCGGTTGTCCTGCTAGACATCTACCCAATGTCTTCATGCATACCTGCACATAATGTGTATTATATACACCAATATACATATCATATTTCAACCATGTAACATATGTAGTCGTATGGGTACCGTATGTACTGTTGTACATAGTACCATTTGTGTTATAGCCTATCATACCATTCCCATGGTATCACTTGTATGACAAAACTTGTCCACATTTTTTCCTACCTTGTTAGCATCATACCAAACATTCCTTTATCTTTTTCTAGCAATTAAAACAACTGTGCTTACTTGACAAGAAATTTGTATGAG
Organism: Pinus taeda; assembly: GCA_000404065.3. Taxonomy (NCBI): domain Eukaryota; kingdom Viridiplantae; phylum Streptophyta; class Pinopsida; order Pinales; family Pinaceae; genus Pinus; species Pinus taeda. Next base: position 32,565 of record APFE030720731.1, on the reverse strand, counting down.
CATGGTTCATTTCGGTAATTAGAGAAAGTTTTTTCAAGTGAAGATCATTTCCAGATTTCATTTGGTTACAATATCAGTGGCATGGTATTGTATTCATGCATATTTTTCATCATACATTCTGCTTAATGTCCTAAAGCAGGCTATTATTTCACAGATTATCAAATCATAATTCATCCCGTGTGATTTACTATTTCCCTTTGTATGCCTCAACCACTTGTTGACAATGCATAATTTAGTGTAGTTATACCTGAAAGTTTTATCACCCTTAACCAAAATATGTGTTTTCTATTTTATGAATTCCTATTTGAATTACACAACATTTCTTATGTTGTCCAGACACATTATCAATGCAATCCAATAAGACAATCTTTGAAAATTGCTTGGTGCAAATTATGATATAAATCTATTTAAATAGATTGTTAGATACCATTTAATTGACCAAGTGGAACATACCATTTGTGCTACTTCATCAATTACTATGGTTTGCACTCAAGGATACTTATATATACTTATAGGTTCTAGTGAGCATATCCATCGAAAGATGCATATGTCCCGGGAACCTGTTTAAGTTAAATTTCCCCTTAACCATACTTTCTTCCAACCAAAGAACAAATCACATTGTACATAGATGCATTAATCAAAGGATTAATTTGAATGACAATTTGTACAGGTTATATAGTCTTATACTATAACATGTTCTCACCATCCTTTACGTTGGCATAATACTTTCATAGTAATTATACCATTTATAGGTTGTTTTTGCAACATGATAACCATAGTTTAATCTCTGTCGAGAATCATAGTCTAGTTTTATGAGAATTGTGATTTTTTCATTCATGAAGGAAAAATATGTAAGTGGGTCACTCAAGTAATTTTATCTTCCTCCCATGTGCATTACTTGTTATTAATATTAAGCAAAATCGAACAACATTACTTTTAAGGCATTTGCTCCCTATTGCATCCTATAACAACTTTGGTTATAAGAGTTTTCCTGTAAGACTAATAACCTTCAATTTTCTTGTCCAGCGTGACTCTTAACTATAGTCATGCATACTTTACGTATTTATTGTTGGCACATAACAACCCATGCATGTATGCTAACAAAATATAACTCCAATATACTTCAAGCAAGTCAAATCCCCTACATGGAGGAAAAACCCAAATTTCTACATGCTATGCATATTTGTAAGCATTTCTAGCAACATAACATTGATTCTACAAGTCATAAACCAACAATCATTTCTCAACACAAATATGCCCAACATCTAAGAAACAAAACATACAATCTATCACAACACAACAACAAGTCCACACTACTTTACCAATATAATCATTATGTCAATCATGCTCTTTCCTTTTACAGAACACACTACCCCTTAATAGGCATTGGGGTAACCAACATCTTTATGATTGTTGAGCAATGACTTTTACTTTATTTCAACAAGAGACCATAAGGGTGACTAGCAAATCCATAATTAATACCAGAATTCATCTGGAAGTGCTTACATGGAAGATGTATCTGACTCATTACTATGCATGATCCTCTTCAAAATAGGTGTAATTGAACGACCACTCAGCCAGACTATGCTAACACATACAAAATAATTCATGACAATACCTAGGCATATGTATCATTACATAACAATAAAATAATGATACAATTCTCGACTCTCTATTATAAAATCCTCCTTTCAAGTATTAGGTGGTTTTGTTTAGCCATGCATCTACATAACAATTGTACCATTTTTCTTTTATTCCCAATTAAAATTTAAAACTAATTTATTTTTCTTACTAAGAAGTATGTTCTTCATGTCTCAATTTATTTTCAAATTGGAAGGGTTCATATTTGTTAGATATTTCCCGTGAACCTTATCTATATCAGATATATATGCATTAAGGTATGCTCTAAGTTGCATAGTTTCATACTCTTAAGAAGATACTTATAATCTTAACATGGTCTCTCTTCCATCAATCAAAAGCATTAGGACTTGCTTCTTATTAATTACCCTAGTTTATTTGTGGTATACAATAATACTAGCATGCATATCCAATGCATAGATCATGGTATATAATAACATGTTAAAATAGATTCCCCTTAATCATTTTTTTTTGGAAGGACAATTTAGACTCCAAAATGTATTGTATATAGGCGAATTACATTGAAAAATAATTATTCCATTTCTTAATCTTATAATCTTTAACATTATTCATGGGAATCTTTACCATTGCATAACTCAATAATTCTTCGTTTTATTGTAATAACCATGTTATCAATCATTAAATTTTACCTTTCATTCCAATATGGATTTCCAAGGATTTAACTCTCCCCCTCTTGCAAGTTAGTTAAGCTCTACTTTGCTTATATCTATAGATTTTCAATTTTTTTTTGGCCTTATTCAATTTGTGACTCCTTCACTTATGTAGGCCTATTTATACAACTCATTGTAACTACATGCAAAACAATTTGGAATATTAATTTATTTAGAATAATATCATTTTCATAAAATCATATATCTATTTTTTTAGCGTCTTGGATCAATTTATTTAGAATAATATCATTTTCATAAAATCATATATCTATTTTTTTAGCGTCTTGGATCATGGCTAACGGGAATTGTCATAGACTCACCCACAAATGTAGTATCGTAATAATTCCACAGAAGTGGCTCCATTTAAGAGTTACTCACAGGTAGTTTATTATTTCATGCCACGTCAATCTTGGAGTGGACATGCTGCGAAGACTTTCTTGGCAACACAAATTACTTATTCGATCACTGAGTGCTTCTTTTATGTGCCTAACAATATAAATATTCATACAAATTTTAATAAGAGTGGAGACATATTAATTCAAACCATTGATGCATGTGAGGGTGGCAAGTAAAAATCTTAATGGTTTGATCTAAGGAGTTCGATATGAAAACCATCCCTCCATAATGGATAAAACATTATAAAACAGGAATACCACTTTCAATGCTACTACTCATTCATTTTCTATTCTTGTACGTGCTACAAAGATTCACAATATTTGCACGAACGTATTTCATATTCATTGTAAATAAAGATCGTCACGATGAAAACTCCAACAACTAAAAGCTTAACTCACCTTTTCTTTGTACGTTGTAACTTCTGGGTCAGCCATTTTAATGACTTTGTTTGATAATTTTAGATAATATTTTTTATTATCATTCTATTTTGAGCACAAAGTCTATTTCTCAGTGAAGATGCCACCTAGCACCGTTCCATTGTTTCAAAGGCTTGCATGGAGGTGCTTTGTGAGCTTACCTAAACCTGCTATGGTCATTACAATTCCAATAGATGCCTAAATTAATATAATCTAGTAGTACATTCTTTCTACCACCAGAAATTATACTACAGTCGGCAAAAATAAAATGAAACTTGAGAACGTAGAGTTATGGAGGGCAACCATTGGTGCATCTCCTCTGTTGCATGCATCAAATGAACAACCATCTTCCATGCAACCGAACCAAATGCTTTCAACATAAACAAGGAGTAGTCACACAGTAAAATTATCTTATGCAATTCAATCAGTTATACTCATGGTGAGAAAAACACAAGCACAACCTCTCATATTTTAACTGAAGTTATAACTATAAAGTAGAGTGTATGAATCAACTATATGAAATAACTTATTTTCTTGATTAAGATCAAATTATATCACAAACACTAATAAACTCACATCCAAGGACACACTTTCTCACACACGCTTCTAATGAACATCATTTTGTCCAAAAGTTGTACTGCATGTTGGACTTTTATGGTGACAGATACCCAAGTTGTGTTGATTTCAAGGCCCACAACAAGTGATAACACCTCGTAATTACAACTTCCTTGGGTCGTTCGACAACCATTACGTTTTAATGTCACCTTGTATGCATTGTTTTATTTTATACTCACGATGGAGGACAACGGAGGAGAAGCAACCTCCTGCTTAAACCCTTGCTAACCCCTACAAATCTTACTCCCACAGCACTCAAATTTGGCACTTAACTAGAGAAGAAGATCGCTCATCCGAGATCAAGCTCGATTATTTATGTGCAACTTCAACAAATAAGAGGATAAAACAGAAGATAAACATTATCATTTCTTTTCCATCAAGATAAGATAATGTTGTATGGATAATCTATTATGAATGAGAGCAATGAGTATTATCATCCTCTCAACCTATGGCCTTCAACCCCACAGATAGATACTTTCAATCAAAGGAAACAACGACTACAATTTTTCTGTCTTTCCTAAAACCATATTGTTGGCTTTCATAATTCCAAATTATGGAAAGCACTCAAAAGGCAGCAATAACAAAAACAACAATAGCCGGGATTTTGTGTGGTTGTATACAGACTATTCCCATTGGCATACATCCTTATTAATTCATTTCATGGTATTCTCTCACACACATGATGATTTTATCCATACTTTTGTTTTTTGTTCATTCACGCCTACAGTAAAGCAACAAAAAGGAGGAAACACGCCTATTTGTGAACTTATGTTACTCCTAGATGTTTCCCATCATCAGGCGTAGCTACAGATAAGTATTGGTCCAATATCCACCACAATCGCATGCCAGCTATTGGCATATCCATGCCATGCAAGCTAGGATTATATGATTAGGACCATTGTTTGAAACTTGAGTCGTAAAGTTTGGATGAAGCCCACGTCATCCTTATTACACACGTAGTTGTATTTTGTTTTAATGGGTTGACGAATATTTAAAGATGGATTTTAAATTACATACATAGCCTCAAACAAAAAAACTATATGTTGATTATTCATTCACAATATAGCTCGAAGTATATGGTAATTCTATTTTAATAGGCTGACTGATACTTACGAAGGGTTTTGCAGTACATTCAAGTATATGAAAAACATAACTAGGCTCAGAAAAGGCCTTCTCAGTTTCCAACCCATCCTCTCTGAGCCGCCTGCTCATATCATTATTATTCACAAGGTTTCCCCCACTAGCACTAACCGGCTCCTAGCTTCTAGTGACCCGCAGCAACAATAATACCCATACCCATCATGTATATTGCACAAATCAGATTTTATCTCGATGATTCGGCATGAGATCGCTTATGCCAATACAATTAACTAATGTATACTACCAAAAGTATTAGCCTCTATTGTAAGCATTCAGAATTAATTCAATGTTTTATCCATTTACAATAGTGCATGGAGTTCTTGCATTCGATTTTAAAAAGTCACTCTACGTACTCACATAAGTGATTATCTCTGAAAGTGCAACCTTTGAATGCAGATCTTTATAAAGACGCAACCTATTTTGACCAACGACATTGAGTCCTTGCTACTTGGTTTTTTATCTCCGTATTTGATCCATATGCCACCAATTATCAATTAAAGTCATTATTTTATAGGGACCATATGCATAACTTACTCAAGTACTAACTACCCGACTTGTGGTTGTGGTGTGGAGATTGGCCCAAGGGTAATATTTATTTACATATAATTGCACTTAATTAATGCGATAATCCTTTACACACTACATGGACGTAAGTGGCTTTCGACCTTCATGCACAACAAATAAATTCTCTTCTTCCCTTAGCGGTTCAAGTGTGAGCGCTCTCTCAATGCGCATGCATTGTAATTGATCTCGTCTGTATTTGTTCTTGGTCTATCTCAGATATGGAGATTGGGGTTGGTTGCTACTCCGTAATTTGACCAAGACGAGTCTTTGAGGAAAATATCAACCCTTAACCAATACAAGAGATTGGGCCTTCGAATTTTAAAAGGCGTGGTCACACTCACATGGATGCATTGTTAGGAAAACCTAGTAAAAATTAAAAAAAATATCATAACCTCATTCAAACCCTTGACAACTATTAGGCAAAGAATGAAATCAGTAAAAGACATCCCAGAACATTTCCAGCAAAAAGGTGTTTATATTATTGATTGTTCCTGAGGAGAACAATATATCGGGGAAACATGTAGATCAGTCAGTGTTAGGCTAAAAGAGCATAGTGCAGATATCCGTAGGGAAAGAACCCATTCCTTAGCCTTGGAAGAACACGCAATTAAAACTAACCACCATATATGCCTTGAAAACACAAAAGTCAACGCTAATGAAAAACACTATTCAAGCGAAAAGTCCGAGAAGCTCTTGAGATCGTAAAACACCCTCATAACCTCAACAGGGATGGGGGCTTGGAAATTAGTAGAAATTGGACCTCACTCCTCACCCCTGTGGATTAAAGGAAACCTCCCTTCTTTAGATCAAATCTTCGGTTTAATATGCTTTCATGCTTATATTAAATTAGAATCTCAACATTAATAATACATCAACTTCCTAAGTAACTAAGAAACTCACTAGAATTGAATAAAATAAATAAAAATAAAACTAAAATAATCAAAATTGGAATAGAATTACAATTAGATAAAAACTTAATAATCTCAGCATAAACTTATCAACCTCCTTAGTAACTAAGAATCTCGTTAGAATTGAATAAAATAAATTAAAATAAAACTAAAACAAATAAACAAAATTAGCATAAAATTACAATTAGATAAAAACTTAATACATAAGCAATTAACTCAAGATATCAATTAACAACTATAATAATTACACACATGTATAATAAATAAATAATTAACTTTAATTTATCAAAATATTATAAGAATAGTAAAATCATCCTTACCATAGGAACTTTTTAGGAATTCACTAACAATCATATGAACACAACATAAATAATACATTAACCTCATAAGAAACTAAAAACTTGTAAAAAATTAAGCATATATAAACTAAATTACTATAGGTTATAAAATAAATTACTATAAGTTACTATTAACTAAAACATAATATAAAAAATATAACACAACATTAAATAATACATTAACCTCATAAGAAACTAAAAACTTGTAAAAAGTTAAACATATATAAACTTATAGGTTATAAAATAAATTACTATAAGTTACTATTAACTAAAACATAAGTTACTATTAACCAAAACATAATTATTAAAAAATATAACCAAATAACTTATTATAAAAATAATGCACTTAAATGTAATTAATAAAAAACTTTAATAGTTATATACATGTATAATAAAATTAAAAAAGGTCTTTAACAAAAATAAAAAAGAGAGCTTTAATATTTCAGGATAATTATAAATATATAAAAATATTAAACATCTGGTTAATTCTTAATCATTAAGCTGGTCGGCTCTCATCTCAACCTAACCTTATTTATCTCTACTGTCTCTCCTCTTTGTAAAAACAAGTCCTAATGATGAGTCTTGGTCTAGACTCGAAACGTCAACAAAAGCAAAGATGAAAACTGTGGAATATCCGAGTTTAGATTCTAAAAAACCTAACCATAAAAATCTACAATCCATAATCCTATAACCACTGTGATTGATCTCTAGTCCAAAGAAAAAATTTAGCAAGCCCATATTTGTCATAGAAAACCACTTATGTAATGCATTTTTAATCTCAACAATGGAAAAATTTGAACTACCTGTTATCAAAAGGTCATCTACATAGAGTACTATGATAAAAATTCTCATCATAGTCAACACCATGTACTTACTTAAAACCTTTTTCCACCAATTGTGCCTTATATCAAATAACTTGGCCATCTACCTTTTTCTTGGTCTGGTAAACCCACTTGCACTTGACAAGTTTACGATTGGAAGGTAGCAGAACTAGGTCCCAAGTCTGGTTCTCAATGAGAGAATTGTATTCCTCATCCATAGTTGCTTTCCATTCAGGACACCCAATTATTCCTGCATAAGTCTATGGATCATATGCATGCATCATATAAGAATGCATGGGCATGCATGGCTCCATAGCTGAGAGTTCCTATGGAGCCTCCTCAAACTGAGGTATAGTGGTAGGATCATCTAAGAGATCACTCATGTTGTGCCATTTTTCTGCTAAAGGTAGTCGAGAATCTTCCATATTGCATGAGGAAGTATTATCTTGATGTTCAACATCTAGTGGTCCAAAATATTTCATAGGAAAAGGCTTGCCTAGATTAGATTTTTGATTTGAAGTATCATACGCATACTATTAAAGTAGTGGAGAGGGAAACATTTTAACAGGTTCATCTGGTGGTGCATGCAAAGTATCTTCTTCAAAATTTACAGTCCTTTCGATAAAGATCTCTTCAGTGTTGATATCAAGCAATCTATACCCTTTTACTTCATTAGAATATCCAACAAACATGCATTCCTTTCTCTGAGGCTGCAAATCTTTTTTCTTCTCTGTAGGAATACATGCCCAAGTTCAAGGTCCGAAAATGTGGGAATGAATGACTTCAGCTTTCATGCTAGTCCAAGCCTCAAAAGGTGTTTTTCCCGTAACTGATTTATGAGGAGATCTGTTATGGATGTATGAGACACAATTGGTAGGTTTAGCCCACAATTTTGATGGAAGAGATCTTCCATGCAACATGTAAATGGCCATCTCTTTCAAAGATCTATTATTCCTTTCGACCACCCCATTTTGTTGTGGAGTGTAAGGAAATATGTGTTGCAAATGTATGCCTGCTTTATTAAAAATATTCTTGATATATTTTTTGAAATATTCCTTCTCATGATCTATGTGGAGGATTTTTATGCGCTTTCCATATTGATTTTTTGCGTGCGCTTTGAAAATATTTATATGCCGAAAAACTTTAGACTTGAGTTTTAGGAAATAAACCCAAGTGAATCTCGTGTAATCATCTATAAATGAAAAACACATATATTTGTTTTCTCATTCAAGGTACTAGAAGTGGACCCATGAGATCATTGTGTACAAGATCCAATGGTGAAGATGCTCTCCATGCATGCCCCTTCTCGAAGTTTCTTTTGGATGCTTTCCAAGAGTGCATCCATTACAAACACCATTTGAAAATTCAATGGTTGACAATTATTTAACCATCCCTTGATTGCTAAGTTATTGGATGTATAGAAAATTCAAGTGCCCAAATCTCTCATGCCAAATCCTACTTTCTTCATTTTCATGTGTAGGTAGAAAAGTAAAATCTAATTGAGGATCAAAATCAAAAAATGTATACAGATGAGATTGATCATTTACCATGCTAGATATAATTGTCAATTTTGTTTTCGTATCATAAATGTTCATAGAATCCGACGTAAATTCCACTTTCATTCCAGTGTCTATTTGTTTCATATGATACATTGAAATAAGATTCACACAAAGCCTTGGAATATGCAAGACATTCTCAAAACTTCCATCTTTGAATTGCACTCTTCCTTGCCCCAATAATTCAATTACAAAATTGTCCCCCGTGAGAATAGGATTTCACAAGTATGCATGTAGAGAAGAAATAGATTCCTTTGAAGAAGCCATATGATGCAAATCTTCTGAATCGCTAGTCCATTCTTGTGGTGTAGAATGAAGGGAAATCAAAGCATGAACATTACCCCTTGTTTCTGATGGTTTTTCCTCTATCTTCTTCTTGGCACTTTCTGGAATGTGATGACGAAGATTATTTTGGTGAAGAGTGTTTTCCATTAGATCAATAGTCTTTTTCATGCAAGAGGATTCAGGATGATAGCCTCTATTATAATAAGGACACTTGGAGTTTTCTTTCTTCTCCTTCTTACCCTTTGAGCTAGAAGAATCATATGGAGGTTTTGGATTTCCTCTCTTTCTTAGATCTAGATCTCTTTCTTTTCCTTTGCCTTTAGATCGCTGATTCAATTTCGAATTGCACTTTCCTTTTTCATGCAAGGAAAGTTCATGTGCATTTGAAGACTTTAATGCACCCATATTGATGAGCTTATCCTTCTCATGAATAAGAGACTCAACGGATGCATCAAGTTTGGGATTTTTCCATTTATTTATAGTTGCGAGTCTAAGCATATGAAATGTAGAAACAAAAACGACATATTCAATACCTAATTTAGACAAAATAGAAAGGATCAATTGACCTTATTGTTTGGATTTATCGATCCCGCAATCATGTAATTATAGAAGCAATGATTTTAATTTGGTAAAGAAATCCTAAATGTTCTCAAATTTGTTTGTATCTAAGGAATTTGGCTCATTTTTTAAAATATGGGTCTACATCTCATCTTGCTTTCCAAATAAATTATTCAAGGTTGTCTAGACCTCATTTGGAGTGTTGCATGTGTCCACATGGAAATGCAATGTTGGAGATATGGAAAACAATAATAGACCAGAAGCCTCATCTATCTTGTTGAAGTATTTGGCTTTTTCAATGGCGGCATTTTGTTCAGCTTCTATATTCATAACTATCTAATACAAGCCTTTGCCTCTGAGGTGACGCAAAATCTTTGGCTTCAATTGGAAGTAGTTACATGGAGTAAGAATAGTTGAACGTGGAAACTCCATTCTTTCACTTTATAGTTGTAGTAAAAATTGCAGCAATTCTCTAATATTCTTAACCACAAATCAAATCTCAGAATAATTTCTAATTCTTTGATCTTCAAACCTACAAAATATTATTCATGCACCTTCTCTAGGCCCCTGTAGCTCTGATACCATGTAAAACTATTAGAGCACATATACAGATCTAGGTGAAGAATAATTAAACAAACTCACAATAATTGAAAATAAAATTGGAATAGATAATGAATTTGATTACTCAATATTGGTTTGAGAATCAATACATAAAGCAACTAATTTAAGCTTAGTTCTACATGAAATAACTAAGGGCAATTAAATCTAATTGAAGCTAAGTGCGCTTTATGTTTTGTTAATGTGCACATGCACCACATGCAAGCACCAGAGTTAACTAACTAAATCCAAGTGCACACTACATGTAACTACTCGAGTTAACTAACTAAATCGAAGTGCACACCACATGTAAGCAATCGATTTAAATAACTAAAGCCAAGTGCACATCCCATGAAATAACTAGAGTTGAAGTGAATCTAATTAAGGATAACTAGGTGCATGTACACCAACATGATTAACTTATACTGTATTTTTTGAATAATTGACCGGAGAATCCACAGTTTTATTATTTTTGAACCGACGTTTCGAATCCCAAGTGGGATCCATCTTCAGGATGAGAGAATGATGATGACAGAAGAGCAGCGGAGAGGAAATAAATAGATGAAGGATGGAAATTTTTGGAAAACCAAAACAGGTCGGCTGGGATATTAATGAATTCAATTATTATTAATTATTTTGAAATTTTTATTAATCTGCTTTAAATTTTTATTTTTATTTTTATATAATGTTAATAAGAGATTATTTTCAAGATAATTATT
>APFE030720731.1:0-21217 GCA_000404065.3 Pinus taeda | reverse complement strand
AATATATTATTCATAATAAAATCAATTAATTATATTAGAATATATTATTATTTTTAAAGAAAGTTATATGATAACCCATGTGCCATTCCAACCTAATGGTTTCACCAATAGATGAGCATTGGTAACAAATATGTATATGGAAATGGTCAAGCATAAATTAGAACCCTCCATGACTATCCATTGCACCAAGTTCTCTATTGCCACATCTAAGTAGAGGAAATGGAGGGGAGTGACCTGCAAGTTATAATATGTTAGGTCCCTATAATACTAGTGATTCCCCCATTGATATTGTCATTGTATCCCTTATCTTTATTATTGTGCCATTACTGCCCCCATATTTTTATTAGTATGCCCCATAGAAACCCACTATTTTTATTTTTGTGCCCTTATGTTATTAGTGTTATGTCGGTTGATTACGTTTTGACCCCTTAGACTCCTAGATATAGAAGGGAGGTTTAGACATTTGTATCATACAAGAATTCTTCATTTGCGTAATGTAAAGGAGGTTGCCCACCCAAAGAGGCTACATTATAAGGCATTGATTTGTCTTTTCTATCTTTTTGTGAGCCGGTTTCCTAACATTTGGTATTAGAGCCTTGGATTCTAAGGTTTCACTGCTCCAAACAGTTCATCATGGAATTTTTGCTATAACTTTTTTTCTGCAATGTTTCAGAAGCTAAAACAAAAATCCCTTTGGGCCGAAATCGTTCTGAACTTCGGGTCTGAATTTTAGAGCCTTTCTTGCTATATTTGCGGAGATATGATATGAGGAAGTTGGCTTTTTTGCAGACTCCCGAATTACATTCCAAACAAGTGACCTGGGGAAAATTATCATAAATTTTGTTTTGATCATCAGATTGAAATTTCTTAAGAATTTTCAGAAAGATGACAGCCAATAGTTTTTTGTGTATCAGTTTCAGGTACTAAGGTTGAAATAGTGACACGTGGCACATCATACAAGTCCATTGTACTGAACTATTCTATAATCAGGTCACCATGGGAAATTTGGCATAACTCCTCCTTAGAGAATCCAATATTGATCAGACTTGCGAGGTTAGAAAGAGGACTCAAAGGGCTACCACAAGACAATATTTCAAATATTCGAGATCCGCAGTTACAGAGATACAACAGATTCAGTATCAAGCTCTTACAAAGTGAAAAAAAGGTGTGTAGTTTTTTTGAATTTTGCATCAGATTGGTTTGAAAAATTAGTTTGAAGGAATTCAAAGGCAATATTGAAGAATTATTAGCATTAATTAATACCCCAAAGAAATAAAATGGAAAAACCTAGTAAGCAACCTGAAAACTCTAGCATGACTCATGAAGAAGAGGAAGAAATGCAACGTGATATATCAAAATTACAAGACCAAATACAACAAAATTCACTCTCACTAAAGGTAAATGAAGCCAAGATGAATGGCGTGGAAGCCAATATGAATGGAATGCAAGTTAAGATGGATGGCATTGAAGCTAAGATGTATGGTTTAAAGAAGGCATAGAAGCTAAGATGAATGGCATGGATGATAAGATGGAAGAATTGAAGATAAATTTGAATACATTTCTACAAGAAATGGTCACTAATGGTGAAAGGGTAGTAAAGGAAACTCCTGATGAGAACAACTGAAATGTTAATCATGATTTCATAGACTCTAATGTTGGATTGAAAACCCACCATGTTCAAAAAATTGATATGAGGAAGTTTGATGGCAAGGATCCCGAAACATGTATACTACAGATGGAGTAATTTTTCGATCTCCATAATGTGAAAAACACACAAAAGATACGTATTGAAACTTTATATTTGGAACCAAATCATTTTGTATGGTATTGATAGCTTTGCTCTCATAAACAAATTATCACTTGGGCAATTTTTACAGAAGAAATGATAGCACATTATGAGGATACAAAAAGCAACACATTTTTTAGCCAATTGATAAATCTCAGACAAAAGGGTTCAATGATGGATCACATTGATGACTTCCAAAAATTGAACATAAGGGTAAAAGATATTCTAGAGGAGCATAGGATTGATGTGTTCATAGGGACTTTAAAGCATAATATCCAACATGAGGTTCGCCTTTGGGAACCTGATTCATTGGAGAAGGCATTCATGTTAGCAAGAAAAATGGAAAGAAAAAATATGGCAATGAGGAAGCCTACCACTCACAACTATAATGATGGAATTGTTGCTTCCCCTATCATTCCACAACCTACAAGGCTGACGTCACAAAAATTGGAAGAAAAAAAAGCAAAAGGGCTTTGTTACAGTTGTGACAACAAATACACTAAAGGTCATAAGTGTGCTGAGAATAAATTATTCTACATAGATTGTCAAGAGGAGGAAGAAAAGGAATAAGAAATGTCAAGAGAAGAGGATATACTCCAGGAACAACCCCTAGATAAAGAATAAATGAATCTAACCATATCCTGTAATGCATTGGCTGGAATTACCACTCCTCAAATTATCAAGATAGAAGGACATATCAAGAAGAAAAAGGTAATAGTTTTGATTGATTCAGGAAGTACCCATAATTTTATTCATTTTAAGATAGTAAAGGAATTGAATTTCTTCCTATATCTAGCACCAGAGTGTCAAGTGATGGTTGCAAGTGGAGGAACTGTAAATTGCAATGGAAAGTGCCATAATATCAAGCTATCCATGGGAGAATATGTATTGAATAGCCCAATGCTTTCCATTCCAATGGGTGGTGCTGATGTTGTACTAGGAGTCCAATGGCTACAATCCTTGGGTACAATAGCTTTTAATTTTCAAGAACGTTTCATGAAATTTTGTGCAGAAGGAAAGGATGTTATGCTCCTTAACCTGCAAAGTAATACCAAACAGAGAATATGCGAAGAGAAGATACCCAGAACACAGAATATGCGAAGAAAATATACCCAGAACACAGAATAGCAATGATTTTATTACTCAGAGAGAAATGTTCACAGGCCTCTTCGAGGGGGCAACCTCCAATAGAGCAGAGCTCGAATACAAAACAAGACATGATACCCCTCGCAGGGAGTCTCTATCCTTTATATATGACTCATACATGCAATACCACGGGCCAATACCGTGGGTTTTATTAATACCATCTATCTAATACTACCGCCCATTTACCCTTTATTTAATACTACCGCCCATTTGCAACAACTGTGGTCCCGTCATTAATTGCGGGTTAACCACTTACAATTATTAATATGGGCTTTATTGACTCTTGACTATGACGTGATCCCATGACATAAATAAGGGGGTTAGGGTGGGACCCTAACAAAGGAAGTTGAATTAAAGGGTATTGCAGGGAAATCGAGAAAATAATAAGCTCTAACGGTATGACAAAGCTTCTAAAGAAGGAACAATGAGGTGTAATTGCACAATTATGTTCGCTAGAGGTTCCCACATCAAAATCATCTATTTCTCCAGATATCTAAAAAGTCTTGCACAACCATTCCAAGGTATTTGAGACCCCTAAACATCTCCCACCTATTCATGATCATGATCATGCTATTCATTTGATTCTAGGAAGTGTTCCTCCAAACATCAGGCCGTACAGATATCCCTATGCCCAAAAGAGTGAAATTGAACGTATGGTTACAGAAATGCTAGAGGCTAGTATAGCTCAACCTAGTCAAAGTTCTTTCTCTGCTCCAGTAGTATTGGTGCACAAGAAGGATGGATTATGGCACATGTCTCTAGATTATAGGGAGCTCAACAAGCTCACTATTAAAGGTAAATTTCGCATTCCTATCATCGATGAATTGCATGGATCTGATTTGATGATATCATGGATCTTCATTCATGATATCATCAAATCAGAATGAAGACTGAAGACATTCTGAAAACAACATTTAGAACTCATGAGGTTCATTATGAATTTTTGGTCATGCCTTTTGGCCTTTCCAATGCACCTTCTACATTTCAAGGTTTGATGAATTCCATTTTCATACCATTCCTTAGAAAATTTGTGTTAGTACTTTTTGATGATATACTAATCTACAGCAAGTCTTGGAAGGATCTTGTTGAACATGTTGATAAGGTTCTCAAACTATTGAAGGAGAAACAATTATATGCAAAAATCTCCAAATGTTTCTTTGGAGTACAAGAGGCAGAATATGTGGGTCATATTGTATCTCATGAAGGTGTTAAGGTAGACCCTAGAAAAATTAAAGCCATTAAGGAATGGAAAATCCCCACATCCATAAATCATATGCAAGTATTTCTCGGGTTGACAGGGTATTATCGCAAGTTTGTTAAGAATTATGGGAGAATAGCAGTACCTCTAACAACATTATTGAAGAAATATGCATTTTCATGTACTCCGGAAGCAACAAAGGCCTTCAAACATCTTAAAGAGGCATTGTGCCAAGCACAGGTCTTAGCTATGCTAGACTTCACAAAAAACTTTATTGTGGAATGTGATGCTTCACGAAAAGGACTTGGTGTTATTTTACTGCAAGATGAAAGACCCATTCTTTTCGAAAGTTTCCCAATCAAGGGAAAGTATTTACACAAAGATATTTATGAGAAGGAAATGTTGGCAATACTACATGAACTTAAGAAATGGTGACCCTACCTAATGGGAAGACACTTCAAGGTAAAAACCGATCATGATAGTCTTAAATAATTTTAGAACAAATATTATCCTCTGAAGAGCAACAAAAATGGATCACAAAGATGTTGGGTTATGACTTTGAAATCATCTAGAAAAAGGGGAAGCAAAATGTTGTGGCAGATGCACTCTCAAGAAAGGATGAGGATGTGGAACCATTTTTATGTGTCATTTCTATTATCCAACCAGATTGGATAAATGAAGCAAGAGAGGAATGGAAGAAATGCGAAGAAGTGTGAGTGCTCATTGGAAAGTTACAACAAGATCCCAGTACATCTGATACATTTAGCTACAAAAATCATTCATTATGGTACAAAGATCGCTTATACCTATGTAAGAATTCCCAACTCAAACAAAAGATTCTTATGAAATTGCACACTTCTCCCTTAGGAGGGCACTCGGAATTTTTAAAAACTTAACACAGGGTTAAGAAGGAATTTTTTTGGGATGGCCTTAAATCGGATATTCAAAAGTTTGTGGCAGAATTTTTGGTTTGCCAACAAAATAAAGTTGAAACAATTAAGACCCCAGGTCTATTACTGTTAGGACCCCATATTGTTTATCTTTGACCTTATATTTTGTCATAATATTACCCTTTTCAACCCATATTTGGAAGCCCTTGCTAGTGTTTTGACTCAATCATTTTAAAGGTATATAGTAACTCTTCTCATTGCTATATGTTTAATTATTTAGCACATAATCATGCTATCTTTATAATTGATCCTTGAAGTTGACTGAGTTGCTGAACAATTGTTGAAACTGCCTAAAGTTGGCAAGAATATATATTGCAGTTGCTGAAACAGCGGGAGCAACACGAATCTCGAAGCTGAAACAACAAGGACAACATGCAAATCTCAAGGAGATAGTTGAGATTTGCGTACCAGATTTGCAACAACAAAGGAACCTGATCGATCATTGAGGAAACTGTTACATTGGTTGTAACGTTTATAATCTAAATTACTGTAACAACATTCTGTTAACGAGAACTGATTTCCCTATTTTTGTACAAAGGGTTGAACTAGAATCTATAATGAAAATATTTTGTAATAGATGTCTCCTCTATAAAGAGGAGACATCTACATTAGAGAGGAGAGCTACATAGGATGAACAAGTTGTAGCACAAGGATTATAGTTGAAGGAACGAGACTGAATCCTTTCTATAATATGGTACATTAGCGGATGAATAAAGTTTTGTTCTGAGTATTTTATCTTAGTTTCAGTGTCCTGGGGAATCTTGTGAGAAGGAAAGGGCCCACCTTCATCACAAGATTCACCCATTTCCTTTCTGTTGTGTGTTATGTGTGATTTCTGTTTATACCTTGTTAACAAGTACTGCTTCTGTTGTTATTTTACTTTTGCTAAAACTCTGTTTCTCTTTTAATCGATTGATGTTGTTACATGAGTACCTCACTAGTGATTAGGATTTACAGAGTGAATTGGTGAACTGGATAACAGAGGTAGGTGTTGAATGTTCCTACTCTGGGGATAGGGTCATGATCCTTTGTTACAAGACATCCATTGTTTCCTTTTGCAGATTTACTCTTTTTAAGTAATTATCCATTTCTTATTCGATTCCTGCAATAGAGTATAACTGTTATAACATAGAGTAAAGGTTTAACAGAGTGTGATTTATTTATACTACAGCTTTTTAGTGCTATTAAAATTGAGTACATACAGTACGTAGTCACCTTTGAAATAATCGGACTTCCCCGGGTTGACAATTTATGTGGCACTCGACTATTTAATTAATAAGAAATTAAAGTGACCAACATTTTGGCGTCATTTTTGGGGAAGGCGACCGAAGATTTTAAAAGCATTAACGATTTTATTTTAGATGTACAGGATGCATGAAAGGACGCAGGAAAGCTAATCCTATAGGTGGCAGGGGCCAAGGCAGAGGAGGAAGGAAAACTTTCATTGATGACATTATTTCAAAAGTTGAAGCATCTCAGAAGATAAGTTCTCGGAGGCCACAGACTTCGCACCCTCTCGAGATGGATTACGAAATGGAGGGAGTGTTGGGACTGGAAACAACCGAAGAGACAGTAGAACAAATTGAGGAATTCATGGAAGATATTGAAGAACCGATAGCAGATATTGAAGTTGAAGAACCAATAGAAGATATTGAAGTTGAGGAACCAGTTCAAGACAGTGAAAGCCCTACAAAAAGCGTTGAACACGGAGCAAGTGAGACAGGGGAACAACCAATGGACGGAAACAATGAAGGACTTGTTGGTGGGGGACGAAGAGAAGGAGTAGGAGAAAACTCCCTTTCTACCTTGGAATTCCCTATTGGAGATCTTCCTAAAGGAGCAACTCCTATGAAGAACATCCCACTCTCAGCCCTACCTAATTTTCATGATTTATCATCTGAAGACCCTGATGAATTTCTGTTCGAATTTGATAAATTATGTAGGAGCTATGATTGTGTTACTAATTCTCAAAAGTTAAAGTTATTTCCAGCAACATTAAAAGGAAATGCACTAAGGTGGTTTATGAGCCTGGGAAGACATGTGATCACAACATGGGATCAAATGAAAGAAAAATTCTTGGCTAAATACCAAGACTATTGTCGAACAAGAGAAAGGAAGGAGGAATTATGTAAGATGGTTCAGAAGGAGGATGAGAACCTGGAGGACTTCATGGAAAGACTGCAGTATAATTTGCAATGATCTGATCATCCGAACATGAGTAAGAATAGTCTTAAGTCAATACTGTTAAAACGGGTACGAGATGATTGTTTAGATATTTTGAATATGCTTGGAAAAGGGGATATATCTAAGGAATCATCTAACGATATTGTCAACCTCTGTAAGAGATATTCGAGAGGAGTGGCAAGCAGGCCAAAAAGCAAAGATAGTACATACTCAAGAGTCCAGAAATCAGCAAGTGGAGGAGCAACACACGCTGAAATAGGTAACTTACTTGAAGAATTTAAAACTAAAATGTTAAGCTCTTTTGCTTCACAAATTGATACCTTGCAGGTTAAAAAGAAGAAGGCAGAAGCAGAAGCTACTTTGACTATTTTCTGCTCTAAATGCAGAGAAAAACACCCACTAAGGAAATGCCCACTGGACAAGGTACCAATTTTCAGTATTTGTGAGAAGGACCATGAGACTCAACAATGCCCTTCTTTACCAGGAATAAAAGAAGCACTGCAACCAACTGAAGAAGAAGCTGAAGTAATTTACTTGCTGACACAGAGGAGGCAATGGCAACCATGAGGACAAGGTACAAATTCTAATATACCATTTAATCGTTGGAATAATCATCCTCCTTTTCAAGCAAATTACCCGCCCTTGAATCAAATGCACACCCACCCTTTAACCAAATGAATTTCCCACCCATGTAGCAATCAAATCCTCCTTTTGTTGATCCTACAATATGGAATCCCTGGGCCCTACAACAATCTTATTTTAATCAATGGAACCCAAACTGGACAACTCAACAAATCCCATTTCCAAACCAATTTCTCTAGTATCAGTAATCTCTCTCCTTGCCATCAAATGCTCCACCGAATAATCAGACAATGAGACCCCAACTGCCTGTGCAACCAAACCCCAACCCTAATAAAAATAAAGCTTTGCAGGTAATTGATATTCAAAACCAGCCTATTTTCCCTATGCAATGTAATGATATTCATTTGCGCTCTGGGAGAATAGTTGAACCCATTAATGATGACATTACTTCTTCTGACTCTGATAAAGAGGAAACAGGAAAAGAAAAGTCATCTAATAATAATGCTGAAACAGTTGAATCATCCTCTAATAAAATTGCTGAAACAGCAGAGCCATCATTCCCTGAACGTCTGGTTCTTACCAAAACACTTGAGCCACCTGCTTTTAATCTTTTAAGAGAATTGCAAAATTTGTATGTTAAAACTCCACTCTTACAAGCACTAAGAGATGTACCAATTTATGCTAGAACTGTTAGAGATATTTGCATTAAGAAACCTAGAAGAAAAGCTAAAGATCCCCTCACAGTCCATGTGATGGGTGATCTAGCTGCTCTAATGTCAGGAAAAACCCCTCCTGTGAAATATGGTGACCTTGGTCACCCTACGGTCACAGTACAGGTTGGAAAAACTTTTGTTTCCAGAGTTCTAGTAGATCTAGGTGCTGCAATAAATATTATGACACTTGAAACTGCACAGTTATTACAGTTAAAAAATGTAATTAGGGAAACCCCAACCATTTTAGAACTAGCTGATCGTTCCACAATCAAACCTGAGGGAGTCATTGAAGACCTGACAATTTTAGTCGAATCTTGGAACTGCCCAGCTGATTTTGTTGTATTACAGACTAAAACAAAGTTGGGGGGTCATCCATTGATTTTAGGAAGACCTTGGCTGGCTACAGCAGATGCGTTCATCAGCTGTAGATCAGGTTCAATGACAATTTCTAACGGATGTGAAACCAAGCAGCTTACTCTTTACCCTCATGACACCTATGATTAACAATGATAACTCCATATGGTTAGACTATGAGGATGATGAGACCCAACCCATCTTGACTGTTGGACAAGCCTTAACTTTTAAAGATACAACTGAGGATGAATTAATTAGAAATTTTATTTCTGAACCTTCTTCGGTTAACTCTGAAATACATGATCACTTGACTGAAATCTTGGAACCTGAATCCCAGCAAAACCTTAGAACTGAAAATTTATCTCAAACATCAGCTAATATCTCCTCCAAAAGTATAACAGTAGAAATCGAGCCTAGCAAAACATTAAATATAAACCCTAACCTAACAGATGTTGAAACACAATAGTTAATGAAGTTACTTCGTGAGAATAAAGAAGCATGTGCATGGGATTACACAGATATGAAGGGAATCTCTCCTAAATTATGTACTCATCATATTTATATTAAAAAGGGATCTCACCCAGTCTGTCAACCCCAGCGACAAATGAATCTCAATTTAAGGGAAATTCTTAAGGAAGAACTTAAAAAATTGTTGAATGCAAGATTTACATATCCTATATCTGATAGTGAATGGGTTTCTCCATTAGTAATTGTACCTAAGAAAAATGGGAAATGGAGAGTATGTGTAGATTATAGAGCTCTAAATAAGGCCACTCAGAAAGATCATTTCCCCTTACCATTTATTGACCAGGTACTAGACAATTTGGCAGGAAAGAGATTATTTTCCTTTTTGGATGGATTTAGCGGATATAATCAAATCAAGATTGCACCCCAAGACCAAGACAAGACCACTTTTACTAGTCCATGGGGGACTTTTGCCTATAGAGTTCTTCCATTTGGGCTATGTAATGCTCCAAAAACGTTTCAAAGAGCAGTGATAGGGATTTTCTCTAATATGCTTAATGATTCCTTAGAAATATTTATGGATGACTTTACTCCTTATGGTGTGACTTTTGAAGATGCACTACAAAACCTTGAGAAAGTACTTAAACGATGTATAGAAGCACATCTTGCCTTAAGTAATGAAAAATGCCATATGATGATGAATCAAGGAATTGTATTGGGACACTTCATCTCATTCCTAGGAATTCAAGTTGATCCAGCTAAAGTACAGGTGATTCCGACTCTTCCTATCCCTAAAACACAAACTGATGTAAGAAGTTTTTTAGGACATGCTGGATATTATAGAAGATTTATCAAGGATTTTTCTAAAATAGCTTCTCCTTTGTTTGTGTTACTTATGATTGAATTTAAGTGGACTGACGATTGTCAAAAATCATTTAATGAACTTAAACATCAATTGTCTACAGCTCCCATTTTAAGAGGACCTGACTAGGCACTCCCATTGCATATATCCTCTGATGCTTCAGATACTGCAATTGGAGTTGTCTTGGGTCAAGAAGAAAACAGTCTTCCTTATGCTATCTATTTTATTAGTAAAAATATGACCTCTGCTGAACTTAATTACACAGTTACTGAGAAAGAATTTTTAGCAGTCATTTATGCTATTAATAAGTTTCAACATTATATTACCGGTTACACTACTTTTGTTCATACTGATCACTCGGCCATTAAGTATTTAATGAACAAATCATTTACAAATTCTCGAGTTACCAGATGGTTATTATTATTACAAGAATTTGATATCACAATTGTAGATCGACCAGGTAAAGAAAATGTAGTTGATGATTTCCTTTCTCGGTTAAAAACTAATGAAAACACTCCAGTAGATGATTCCTTTCCTGATGAATATTTATTTGGAGTATCTACTCACTCACCTTGGTATGCAGACATTGCCAGTTATTTAGTTGCAGGGAAGCTACCATCACACCTATCACATAGAGAGAAAAGAAAGATCATTCAGCAAAGTGCTAGGTACAGCTGGATAAGCAGGTGTCGTTTTTACATAGGACTCGATTAGGAAATTCGGAGATGCATCAGAGAAGATGAAGTTTATGATATATTGAAGGCTTGTCATGATGGCCCTTGTAGAGGGCATTTTGCTGATAAAAGAACAACACACAAAGTTCTTAGAATGGGTTATTATTGGCCCTCACTTTTCAAGGATGCAAAGAAATATGTTAGGGCCTATGATAGCTGTCAGAGAACGGGCCAGCCTAATCATAGGGATGAAATGCCACTGAACCCCCAGGTAATACTTGAACCTTTTGAAAGATGGGCACTAGATTTTATAGGTCCCATCAACCCTCCATCTAATCAAAGAGTTTATATACTGGTTTGCACAGATTATATAACTAAATGGGTGGAAGCTAAGGCACTCCTTAGAGCTAATGAAGAATCAGTTTTAACCTTTTTATTTGAAGAAATCTTTGTTAGGTTTGGATTGCCTAGAGAGCTAGTCACAGATGGAGGGCCTCCTTTCAACTCTCATCGCTTCAAAGATACACTTCAGAAATATCACATTAAGCATAAAATGACTACGCCTTATCACCCCTAGGCCAATGGGCAGGTGGAAAGTACGAATAAAGTCATAGAAGCCATTTTAACAAAAACGGTCAAGGAGAATAGAAGGGACTGGTTTCAAACGTTGTCTGAAGCATTATGGGCTTACAGAACTACTTGGAGGAACACTACATGTTTTTCACCTTATGAATTAGTTTATGGTAAAAGTGTTGTTTTTCTTGTGGAATTTGAAATCAAAACCTTAAGGACTGCTTTAGCTGTTAACCTTGACTTGACCGATGCACAGACAGCGAGGTTGCAGTAGCTTCAGGAATTGGATGAAAAGAGGTTGGATGCCATCCATCAAACAACTATGATACAAAAACAAAGAACCAGGTGGCATGACAAAACCATTAAGCATAAGCAATTCCAAAAAGGTAATTGGGCTCTATTGTATGACTCCCGTTTTGAAAATTTTCAAGGTAAATTAAGAACAAGGTGGCTAGGACCTTATGAAGTAGATATTGTTTTCCCAAATGGAACAGTCAGACTCCTAACAATTGATGATTCCAGAACACCATTGTTAGTGAATGGGTATCAGCTCCGTTTGTATCAACAACCTATTTATAAAGAGGATTTCAAATCCACTTGCATGACAGACATACATCATGCCTTTTTGGGGGAACCTGCTATCCCTCAATGCACTTAGTCTTTCTGTTCATATATTTATTTTTCTTTGATTAGATTTCTTAACTAATAATCCCTGTCAAGGGTTGCCATGTTACAATTAACTATTTTGCAGATCTTCACTTCGGAGGATGGCTGAGAAGAAAAATCTCAATACAGGAAGGATTAAGCTTCAACTTGGGAAACATTGCCATTTCACTCCAGATCATAATTCATTTCCTTTCACATCCCTTTAGCAACATTTTCCCACCATTTCCCGTTGCTGAAACACCATTTTCCGTTGCTGAAACACCATTTCCCGTTGCTGAAACACCAATTCCCAGTGCTTAAACATCAATCTTTTCCATTTTTCCTAAGAAGCACCAATTTCCCCATTTCTGTTCCTGAGAATGAACCATTACTTTCGATGGATACATATCACTCTTCATTAAAGGAATCAGCCATTCATCCTGATAGTTATGTTCCTTCACTATTACTTCATGTGAATAACGAAATCTTTGTGTATAAAAACCCTCATACTTTACAAACCCTTTTTATAACTATCATCGATCTATTAATGACGAGATAATACTGTTCACGCAAAAACCAAAGGTAAATGTAAAGGTATGCATGTTTAGGTGTGAATATTAAATTGTAGTTAATGAGAAGATATTGATATGATTGCCGAAATCGTCGTTCCTTCAACCATATCATTCAAGCCGCAGTTGGGGGGGATACCAAAATATTGTAATCATTACATGACACGCCGATTACTGTCATTTCTTACTTCTCGCGGTAGTGTCTAGTCACCCTGTCTATACCTTATCATGTCATAACTTCATTTGTAACGTTCTACTCTGTTTCGACCTCGGCAACTCGGCTCTGCACTTCGTATTTTGCCTAAACCAGTAAATATGGGAGGAAATGTTGTTAGACATGAGCCTGGCTCAACGGCATTATTGGAACTTTACCAGGAGGCATACCAAATCTTTCTACAAGTAGGATGGGTGGATTACTTCAGAAGACTTCCAGATTTTGATTCACAACAGGTTTTGGAATTTGCATGCAATTTGAGGGAAGGATACTCCACTGTCCAAGGGGTGTGAATTCTAGTAACATAGGAGGACATAGCGTAGGTTTCAGGACTACCAACCAATGGAACTCGTTGGTTCAGCCGGAAACACCTCATTCTAAACGCACAGCAAGATTTTTTGTTACCAGGGGAGCGCGTCGAATCTAAATGCAGGGGTGTTGCACTTCGATCACTACCACCGCCATGGCCAAAGGTTACAAAATTCATTAAGCATTATTTCACCTGCTATGGATGCTATCAGGTAGTCTACCAGCACGACTTTGTGTTATTAAATCATTTGAGCCATGGTCATTTAATAAATATGCCCTACTATCTGCTTGGCTGTCTAAAAAATATGGCACATTATACCGTGAACGCATGGCACCAACTCCTCTCCCTCACGCACCATCGTTTGGTTAAGCTCTTAATAAATAGAGGCCTTTCCCTGCACAATCCACCTCCCCTCGACAACCCTCCCCAGAAAGCCGAAGAAAATCCCCAGCAAGCTGAAGAAAATTCCCAGCAATCTGAAGAAAATCCCCAGCCAACTGCTGAAATCCTTCAACCAGCAGAGGAAAACTTCCAGCAAGCTGCCAAAACTCAGCAACCAGCAGCTGAAAGACCCCAATTGAGCACTGAAAATCCACAGTAGATCCCACCCCTTAATGAAGCTGAATCATCCACTCCCATTGTCCACATCCCCACCGATAATTCGGATGACAATACCCCCATCATTATGCTTAAAAGGAAAAGACAACAGAAAGCTACAACCCCACTAAGGAGAAGAACGAGGGCCTTAGTTAAGGAAGCCGCCATTTCTGATAATCCCCCTACCCTGAGGAAAAGTGCTCGTAAGAGAAAAACCATTTCTTTTCCTGCTTCCTTACCACAGCGACGAACAAGGTCGTCTGCAGCAACTGAGGCCATTACCCCAAATTCCCCACATATCATTCTAAAATCCCCTATTCTGCCCAGCCCTGAACCCTCTCCTTCCTCACCCTCGGGTGTCGAATACAGAGCATTCACGATTTTGTGACATCATTTTTCTCAAAAGAGGCAGCTACTCCACAAGAACCAGCTGCCAATTCATCTAAAGTAGACACCCAAGATGATGTAGGGTATGTGGCTGATACACAAGAACTAGCCACTAACCCAACAGGTGATACACAAGAACCACCCGTTGGAAAACAAAAGGAAGACGACCTAGATATGGTCGATACACAAGAACCAGCCAATGACCCAACAGGTGATACACAAGAACCACCTGTTGTGGATGCAAATGATGAAGTTGATGTTGAACAACAATCCTCCCCTCCACTGGAACCTTCAACTATAGAAGGCCCGGTTACTTTAGCCTCCCTTCAGGAAGAAAATGAGTTTTTGAAATATGAAATTAAGGCTTATCAACAAGAGTTAACAAAGGCAAGGGAAGCCTATGAAAAGGAACTCAATCTGTACATGTTAGCTCTGGTAGCATCTGCAGCTGAAAAGACTGCAGAAAAGGATCAATACAATGAATACATGTGCAGTGAATGTGGTGATCTCTATTCTCGAGGAGGTTATAAGATAGTTGAAGTTCCGTTGTCTAGAGCCAATCCAGTATCTCCTCCTGTTATAGTTAAAAAAGAGTACCCTGATGTTACACAAGAACCTGCAGGGTCTTCAAGGATTTTGGAGAAAGAAATAAAACGACCCCGACCTACCCTAGTTGTTACAGAGCAGAAACCAGTACCAAAGTCTTTTAAAACTGTGGCTACCCAGACTGAACCTCCATGTGTCAGCAATTCTCATACCCAGACTGAACCTCCATGTGTCAGTAATGCTCACACACAAACTGAACCTCCATGTGTCAGCAATGCTCACACACAGACTTCCATTTTTCAAGAACTAAGTGACACATGGAAGACAGAGTATGAGCTCTCACAAGGAAAGGCATTTCAGCAACAGAAGTCATTATGGCTCAACTATGCATACAGAAATTGGGAAGTTCTTGAAGAGTCTCGTGCACAACACAAGAAAAACAAGAAACTAAAAACCAGATTGTCCCTCATCTTTGACTTGGTCCAAAGGTTACTTGCTACGAGGAAACCATCTTTTAACTATTCTGTGTTTTTGAGAGAACGCTTAGCGTTCCTCCAAATAAAAACAATCAAGGTTGGAAGACCCCACTAGGTGTCTACACCTCAACAATTTATTGAGACCTTCGTAGAAGCACCGAATAATGACCATAACTTGTTGTGTGAACTCTATCTTCACAATGAGGCTATGCCTGAAGATAGAAAGCTTAGTTTAGTTTCTCTTGTTGGTGATATTCAAATAAGAGTCTTTATTTCCTTCTTGGCTAATTAGCTTACTTGGCAGAATGATTTTATGTCAGCAACACACAATGAGGAGAACTATCTTCTTTGGATCCGAGCTGAGCCACAAAATGCCGCTATTTTTATTGCCGAACATCAACGAATTCTACGAGAGCCAGGGATGACTGACCATATCAGGAAACTACAGGCAGTAGTCTTGGAAGACTGCCAATATAATGTGAAAACTAAAGGAGCTCTGGCTATAAAATCAAATAATCTATTCTGGGAACACTGTCCTAAGGAGAGACGAGAATACCACCCTTATAATCCTCTCAATCTTCAGGCGGCAATCTCATGAATACTTAATTACGTTAAATGCATTCGACAGTGTACTGAACAATGGATTGGTTACCACTTTCACTTCCCTCTCTTATGGCTACCTGGACAGCAATACAAGGCTCAGTTCAAATTGACCAAAAAGGAGGAGCTGGCAGCATGGCAGAAACTTCAGAGTGTCCAAGGGTTCAGAGACATGGTTGAAAACACTTTCTATACTTACTGCATAAGCAATTTGCACTGTTCATCCCAGTATTCTGACTCCGATTCAGAGTAGAAGTTGCATGCGAACATGCAACCCTTTCAGTTGGGGGGGATGTTAGGACCCCATATTGTCTATCTTTGACCTTATATTTTGTCATAATATTACCCTTTTCAACCCATATTTGGAAGCCCTTGCTAGTGTTTTGACTCAATCATTCTAAAGGTATACAGTAACTCTTCTCATTGCTATATGTTTAATTATTTAACACATAATCATGCTATCTTTATAATTGATCATTGAAGTTGACTGAGTTGCTGGACAATTGTTGAAACTGCCTAAAGTTGGCAGGACTATATTTTGTAGTTGCTGAAACAGTAGGAACATCACGAATCTTGAAGCTGAAATAGCAAGGACAACATGAAAATCTCCAGGAGATAGTTGAGATTTTCATACCAGATTTGCAACAACAAAGGAACCTGATCGATCATTTAGGAAATTGTTACATTGGTCGTAACGTTCATAATCTAAATTACTGTAACAACATTCTATTAACGGGAACTGATTCCCTATTTTTGTACAAAGGGTTGAACTAGAATCTATAATGAAAATATTTTGTAATAGATGTCTCCTCTATAAAGAGGAGACATCTACATTAGAGAGGAGAGCTACATAGGATGAACAAGCTGTAACACAAGGATTATAGTTGAAGGAACGAGACTGAATCCTTTCTGTAATATGGTACATTGACGGATGAATAAAGTTTTGTTCTGAGTATTTTATCTTAGTTTCTGTGTCCTAGGGAATCTTGTGAGAAGGACAGGGCCCACCTTCATCACAAGATTCACCCATTTCCTTTTTGTTGTGTGTTACGTGTGATTTATGTTTATACCTTGTTAATGAGTACTGCTTCTATTGTTATTTTACTTTTGCTAAAACTTTGTTTCTCTTTTAATCGATTGATGCTGTTACATGAGTGCCTCATCGATGATTAGGATTTACAGAGTGGATTGGTGAACTGGATAACAGAGGCAGGTGCTGAATGTTCCTACTCTAGGGATAGGGTCATGATCCTTTGTTACAGGACAACCATTGTTTTATTTTGCATATTTACTCTTTTTAAGTAATTATCCATTTCTTATTCGAATCCTGCAATAGAGTATAACCGCTGTAACACAGATTAAAGGTTTAACAGAGTGTGATTTATTTATACTACAGCATTTTAGTGCTATTAAAATTGAGTACATACAGTACGTAGTCACCTTTGAAATAATCAGACTTCCCCAGGTTGACAATTTATGTGGCACTCGACTGTTTAATTAATAAGCAATTAAAGTGACCAACAATTACAACCTTTATCCATTCCATGCCAACATTGGGAGGAGGTATCAATGGATTTTATCATAGGTTTACCAATGTCTGAAGGAAAGAGTGTCATGATGGTGGTAGTTGATAGACTTACCAAGTATGAACACTTTTGTGCATTATCACATCCATTGAAAGCCAATATAGTTTCTACTGCATTTATGTAAACAATTCAAAAGATACATGGAAACCAAAAGATTATTGTAAGCAACAGAGATCCCATTTTCACTGGAAATTTTTGGACATAATTATTTTCTTATCTCAGTACTCAGTTAGCTCATAGTTCATCTTATCATCCTCAATCTGATGGGAAAACTGAGATAGTAAACAAATGTTTGGAAGGATATCTTTGTTTCTTTGTATATGATAAACAAACATAATGGGTCAAATGGTTGCCTCTGCCTGAATGGTGGTATAACACTTTCTTCCATACTGCAACAAAAATGACCCCATTTATGGCATTTTATGGATATCATCAACCATCCGTCACATCATATTTAAGAGAAAATTGTAAGGTTCAAGTAGTGGAACATCACATCAAGCATCAACAACAAGTTCTGCAACTCTTAAAGGATAACCTCACGTTGGCGCAGAATAGAATGAAACAACAGGTAGATCAACTTTGCAGTGAAAGAAGTTTTGATGTAGGTGACTAGGTATTCCTACAGCTACAACCATATAAAAAAATGTCCCTCAAGCAAGCTAAGAAGGATAATAAATTATCACCAAAGTAATATGGTTTGTACAAGGTGTGACAAAAGATTGGTACTATGGCATACAAATTGGAGCTTCCTACAGCTTCTCGAGTGCACTTAGTTTTCCATGTTTCATGTTTAAAGAAGGTTATATGTAACAAGCTCCCAGTTCAAACAATATTTCCAGAACTCAACAAGGAAGGAAAAATGATATTGGAACTAGAACCAGTCACAGAAACAAGAACGCGACAACTATGAAATTGATCAATTTTGGAGTATCTCATCAAGTGGAAGAACTTATCCGCTGAAGATTCCACATGGGAGGATGAGAATTTTATACAAAAGCATCCAAAACTACTCAAACATTGAGGACAACACTTTTTGGAAGGAGAGGGGCATGTTAGGCCCCTATAATACTAGTGATTCCCCCATTAATATTGTCATTGTATCCCTTATTATTATAATTGTGCCCATATTGTCCCCATATTTTTATTAGTATGCCCCATAGAAACCCACTATTGTTATTTTTGTGCCCTTATGTTATTACTGTTATGTCAGCTTGATTACATTGTGACCCCTTAGACTCCTATCTATAGAAGGGAGGTTTAGTCATTTGTATCATTCAAGAATTGTTCATTTGTGTAATGTAAAGGAGGTTGCGCCCTCGAAGAGGTTGAATTCTAAGGTGTTGATCTATCTTTTCTATCTTTTTGTGAGCTAGTTTCCTAACATAAAAATTATTAAATAAAATTGTAATGGAAAACATGTCGATCAGGGAGAAACCTCATCTCTCCATGTGGATATAGGACAAATATTTGGATGGCATAAAATCTCAACCATATATTGTGTCAAATTATTAGAGCACAGATACAGATCTAGCTCAAGAATAATTGCACAAACTCGTAGGAAATGAAAAAGGAAATTGGAACTAAGAATGAATTTTATTTCTCAATATTGGTTTGAGAATCAATACATAAAGAAACTAAGTTAAGCTTAGTTGTATATGCAATAAATATGGATAATTAAAGCTAACTAAAGAGAAGTGTGCTTAATGCTCTGTTGAAGTGCACATGCAAGAACTAGAGTTAATTAACTAAATCCAAGTGCACACCACATGTAAGAACTTGAGTTAAATAACTAAATCCAAGTGCACATTACATGCAAGGAATAGAGTTGAATTGAAGCTAATTAAGGCTAATTAGGTGCATGTACACCAACACCCTACCATAAGCATAACTTAGGTGAGCATGATGCAAAATTATTGGGCCCTGGTAATAAGGCCATTTTAGGTACCCATTTACAGTGCATGAAAAAGAGGAAAGAGGGAAAACCCAGTGGGAAGAAAACCCTCCCTCAAAATATAATGCAAAAAGTAGAGAAAATACAAATGCTAGGAAGTTGTCCTTCAACCCAAGACAATCTCATAGAAATTGAAACTTCTTCTCAGTGAATATCTTGGTGAAGATGTTAGAAGTCTACTAAGAACTAAGACGGTACTGCAGATTGATGATCCCATTATGAATTCATTCTCTAATGAAGTGCATGTGGATATTGATATGTTTAGTTCGTTTTTGCTTCACTGGATCTCTGCAAAACTTTAGCGTACTCTCATTATCACACGATATGAGAGTCAAACGATAGACACTCATACGAAGCTTGGAAAAGAAGTGTTGTATCCAAATGGCCTTAATAGTGGCATTGACTACTCCTCTGTACTGGACCTCTACTGATGATAAATTAATGAAATCCCACTTCTTTCTTGACCAACAAATTGGGTCAGATCCCAAACTAAGTACAGAAATCGAGGTGGACTTGCAATCAAGGTTGTCGCCAACCCAATCTAAAATTTGTGAACCCAATGAGATCCAAAGAACAATTGGATGCATAATGAATCCCATAGGTGATTGTTAGTGGACATATCGAAGGATACACTTTATAGCTTTCTAGTGTAACTCATAAGGCTCTTGCATGTATCTAGAAACTACTCGTATGACATGTGAGAGATTAGGACAAGAGTGAGTGAGATAAATAAGACTCCCCACAGGCTGATGGTACAATGTGCAATCAATCAATGGTGCACCTTTTCCATTCTCAAGTTTTATCCTTGATAAGAAAAGTGTGGTTGCTGGCTTGCAACACCTCATGTGAAATCATGCCAGAAGATCTCTAACATACTTTGGTTGAGAAATGGTAATCACAAAACCAATTTGATTGATCTCTAGTCAAAGAAAAAAAAATTAGCAAGGCCATATTGGTCATAGAAAATCGCTTATGTAATGTAGTTTTAATCTTAGCAATGGTATAAGTTGAACTACCTATTATCAAAATTTCATCTATGTACAGTACTATAAAAAAAGTAGTCAATTTCTTCAACAAATAAATACTGGAATCAAATTTGCAGCGTACAAAATTTTCAGATAACAAATAGGAATCCATCTTTGCATACCACGCTACATGAGTCTACTTGAAACCGTATAGAGACTTCTATATTTTGCATATTAAAGATGAATTTTTCATGTTTCCGTGTGGCTACTCCATGTAGATTTCCTCTTCAATATCACCGTGAAGAAATATATTCTTCACATCTATATGATGCACCTCCCATCCTCTTGTTGTTACAATGGAGAGGAATCCAGTTTTTCCTGTATTGAAAAAGTCTCATCATAGTCAACACCATGTACCTGCTGAAAACCTTTTGCCATGAATTGTGCCTTATATCGACTAAATTGGCCAACTGCTGCTTTCTTGGTTTGGTAAACCCACTTTCACTCATAATTTTACGATTGGAAGGTAGTGGAACGAGGTCTTAAGTCTAGTTCTCAGTGAGAGAGTTGTATTCCTCATCCATAGTTGCTTCCCGTTGAGGATGGCTAGTTCCTTCTGCATAAGTTTGTGGATCATATGCATGCATCATATAAGAATGCATGGGCATGCATGGCTCCATAGATAAGAGTGCTTCTAGAGCTTCCACAAGCTAAGGTATAGTGGCAGGATCATCTAAGAGATCACTCATGTTGTGCCATTTTTTTGCTTAAGGTGGTAAAGAATCTTCCGAATTGCATGAGGAAATATTATCTCGATGTAAACAACTAGTGGTCTAATAGGTGGTACATGCAAAGGCTCAACTAGATCATAATTTTGATTTGAA
>APFE030720726.1:267041-279224 GCA_000404065.3 Pinus taeda | reverse complement strand
GGGACCTGGAGCGCTGTTTCCTGGCTGGAGATAGCGCAGGGGAAAATTTAGCCTACCAGGTAGCCTTGTCTGCTGCTAGTTCCGAAATCGGCCAAGCCGAATGGCCAGCGGTGAAGATCATCGGGGTGATTTTATTGCATCCTGGATTTCTTGAGATTTTCTGTTTTAGTCAAATATGCAGAAATCTCTGAAGGATGACAACAATAGGGATTCAGTTCCTAGATTAGCTCCAGGTTGTTGGGAGGGAGTTAATGCCTCCTATATTTGATGTGAGGGAGTTATGAGGTTGTTAGATTCTCATCGGATCCTCGACGCCATTCGGATGGTTTGCTAAGAGTGTGTGAGGATTTCTTGATGTAATCTCCAAATTTTGATTAATATATTCCTGATGCCTATGTTTGGTGGACGTAGCCCAGATTGGTTGGGTGAACCACGTTAAAAGTTGTCTCTTATGTGTTTGATCTTCTGCTGTGTCTATTTGTTTGCTGTGCCTGAATTCCAACAAAGGTTGTGAATTTCATGAACAAGCACCTGTAAATGATTCAAATAGGGTTGTAGCAGATCAAGTAAGTTAACAATTGTGTATTCATTCATTGTAAAGATGATGTTTGCTTCCAAGAACTCCTATATGATAGTAATGGAAAGAAATTCCACAGTGCAATTGATGCAAAAGTTGATACGAGAGCAAGCCTTAGAATGGAATCCTGAAGGAGATTAGAGATAAAGACACCAGTGGTCTTGCTTATCAGAGATGCCTTCTACCTGTTTGGAGCGCAAACATCATCAAATATGCACAATTTCATTCCAGGTAGACCTATTTACATTGAGAAGGAATAATTATAGGATCCACACTCAAATCGGAGCAGTTGAAGAGCTAGCCCAACCATACGAGTTATTTGGGTATGGAATTCCAAGAGTTTGGTTTATTATTGCCCAAATTTCTAGCATTACAGTTCATGTTAATTTGATGTAGCCCCAGAATGGGTGATCGGAATAAAACTACGTGTTGTATGAAATCAGAAGATTCATGATGTTTGAACCAGTCCGGGCCTGTTGCATAAATATAGTAGTTTGGTATGGGTCCATTTGTTAATGGAGTTTATGTACTATGAAATCAAAAGGCATACAGTCTACCAATTAGGCCTGTTGCTTTAAAAATATATATATAGACGTTTGGTATGGGTCAAATTTGTTAATAGAGTATATGTAGTATAAAATCAAAAGGTTTATAGCCCACCAAACAGGGCTTGTTGCTTAAAAAAAATAGAGTCGTTTTGTCTGGGTAAAATTTGTTTATGGAGTATATGTAGTATGAAATCAAAAGGTTTGTTGTTTGGTTGTTAGGGTTGCTCATAAATAAACGAGTTGTTTTTAGTGCGATTTTTTGGAAGTTTTTCCGATGGATTTTTTCGGTCTATTTCTCTGAATTGAAGTTTTTTTGGTGGATTTTTTTTGGTCTAATTTCTTTCAAATCCGGCAGGAATTTATTGAAATCACAAGCTCCATGGGTAACCCTTGCACAATTGAAGTTCCCTAGGAGTTATTCAGGGCATTGAATCCATATATATAGTGAAAAAACCAATTTAAATAACACAAATCAAGATTTCAACTCAAATCCGGCACTGGAAAATCCAAAAAGTCGCACTAAAGGCAACTCCATAAATAAATAGTCTTTTTTGTTATGAGTATTTTGTAATATGAAGATTTTCACAATTATTTTATAATTATGGTGAAGCCTTTGGATATGCAGTTGGGTGGAGTTTATAATCCTCAACATTTTCAAAATCAAGTGAAGCATTTGATACTCTAGGTGGAGTGGTCACTCAAAACATTAAGAAAGATTATTAGGGGATCAAATGCTTCATTTGTTTCCTTAATGATAATGATGGGTGGAGTATCCACTTGAAACATTGGAACTTGTAAACTCCAACATAGTTCAAATTCACAATTTTTACAATAAGAGCTAATTCGTGAATCAAATTTTATCAAAATAAATTATTTAAAAATAATACATTTATCATTTATAAATGTGTGACAGTGACTAAAGAATATTATTATGTTATATCTTAGGCTTTTGTGATCCATATTATTATGTGTTTCCTAATATGATTAAATTTAATAAAATGCCGTATTAAGGTATGTTTCTTCCCGTATGCTTGCACTAAATGACATTTACAATCCATTCCATGAAAAATGTCCCTTTCATTAACATTTGGAAAAAATTTACAATGGTTATGTCTTCGAAAAAATTTACAGTACTTATGTCCTATGGAAATTGATAATTTCATTAGTTCATGCAAAGACAATAAACTTGTCTTCAACATTTGCTAATAGTACTGATGTTAATTATTGTAGGGTTCCTTGAATATAGAGTAGCTCATAAGATTACCACATACTCCACAACTTTTGAATAAATTTCCCAACAATACTCTTGTTGATTATAATTAGGGTTCCTTGATTATATAGTGGTTGATAGGGTTACCCCATGTCCTCATGTCTATGGACAAATGAGTCTAGGGAAGGTTCAATTGGAGCCATGCCACAAACAATCAACTCAAGCTCTAACCTATTAGCCATCATCTCAAACCATGTTGCCAACAATCAGCTCAAGTTCCAACTCATTAAGGGAATTTTAAGGCCTAAAATGGACCTCCTAAAGAAAATAAGAAAATAATAAAATAAGAGTTATGAATTTTTAAAGAAAAAAGAAAGGGAACTAATTTTTTATTTTATTTTTGGCTTATCTCATTTAAGGTTTATTCAAATGTCAAATGTAAACGCTCGTTCGATGTGGAATTAAATTCCACATCCAACGAGTACCCACTTTTCATACGTCCGAGTAGAAAATACATGAAAAAGGTGTGTTGAATACGTTTTTTCATGTATTTTCATTTTTTTCAATGTGTCTGTTAAGAAGTATCCATAGTGGGTACTCATTAGATGTGGAATTTAATTCCACATCCAATGGGTGTCCACACTTGACATTTGAGTAAACCTTTAAAGAGATAAGCAAAAAATACAATAAAAAACTAGCTTTTATCTTTTCCCTCCAAAATATTTACCCCTAGGATGACATCATCATCTCTAATCCTATTGGTTCTTTTAAAGTTACTTTTATTAATATGTTTTTTTTGTTTGAGGCCTATTTTTTACCTCAAAATTCCCCTAATGCAAGGTTTGACTTACTAGCCATTACCTCGAGGCTTGAACCGCCATCCATTGCTATGGGACCTAACCTGCGAGTCATCACCTTGGGCCCTAATTTCCTAGTCATTGCATCAAGGCCCAACCAATAGACACTAGCCATCCACATGAGTATAATTCAAATATATAGCTTCTAACCATCATCAATTGAGCATTTATGTTCTAATGCACTCACATAATCCATCCACGTCACCTAATCTCCAAGAATCCAAATTCGAGAACCTCCTTATGAAACAATTCATGGATGAGACAAAGACACAAGATACCCTCCACCCATTGGAGGATTCCCTCCATGCAGATGTCCTGGATATCGAAAACAAGCATGAAGAAATCCTCTCCCTACAAGTTATTTTTAAATGAGAGACAAAAACCTAATAAGAACCACTCTAATCTTGGGTTCATGTGGTTAGAGGGAAGACTAACACCCATATATGGCTAAGGTCGACATAGCCATTCAAGATAAACTTATTGAGGAGTGGAGATGAACTTAGGAACAACTTGAAGGTGCATGGACTTCCCTCCAACCCTTGGGTCAAGCAAAACCTATACAAGCAAGGGTCTCTTTCCTCCATGATACTCATACTCTTCCAAAACATGATCTTGAGAGAGCTTGCTTTCACTCTCAGTGCACCCTCTTCCTCCAATTTAGGTCCATGCAAGAACACTTGCTCTCATTTTCTTCGATGAGGGCCTTACTTGGTCCGAGGTGGAGGAGCTTAAGTAATGTAGAGAACAACTAGCAATGACTTAGTAGGCAAGTAAATGGATAGTTATAGGGATGTTTGGATGGTTATTCAAGATTCCCCTCCCTGAGGTGGACCTGCCTTGAAGTTCCCAAATAATGAATCCTTGGGTATATGTTTGAGGTATCTAGGGTTACAATAGGTTGTTGGAACTAAAATTGGTCACTCTAGTCCTTCCCTGGGGTGACCTTTGATGCACTCAAACCTTCAAATATTTTCTTCTTGATCAAGAACCACGTGAGCCCCATCAGGTTTATCTCAAAATCTTAAAGGTGTCATTTTTTTTCCATCTACATGTAGGAGACCCAAATCTTGGAGGGAGTTTGAGGCTCATGAGGTCTAACTTTCCTTTATCAAGGCTCTCTCTAGGACAAAGTCACAATGGCCTTAGTGGATGAGTTTTCCATACTTATGTGGGTTTAGATTAGAAGGGATTTCCCCATCCCTTGAGATATTTACTTTGTGGTTTGTTACCTTCCATCTACCTCCTCTAATTTTTCCAGATATAGATGGGGACCCATACTAGGACTTTTATATTGACATCATTTTGTGTTATGCACATGTTGAGGCCATCCTTTCAGGGTAATTCAACACCCATCCTTACAAGATATTGAACCAAACTCCATTGGTTTACATCAGTGGTTTAATGATGCCATGGGACCCCTCTCAAATTATGGTAAGCAACTTTGGAATCTTGACAAATCCCATGATTTGGTTATCTTGAATGGTATTCCCTAATTCCTTGATTGTAGTGGTTTCAAATGTTGTTTGGGGGGGAGAGTAAGGTGGAATACGTCTTAGCCAACTATGATATGTGTCAATATATTCACCAGTTCTTCATCACTTGGATACTTTCATCGAACCATGCTTTCCTTTCTTTCTCCCTTTGTCTTGGCCATCATGTTTCCCCTACCCTTTGTCAATGTAGGAAAAATTCCCTCCTCAACCATGGGGGTTTTCCATAACATGAAGTCCCAATTAAACCTCACATCATTTGAGTTAGGGAACCCATCTAGATTATAGCTCGACAATTGTATTGGTTTGGTATGTAAGTAAGAGTTTGACACACATGATGCCTTTAATCTACCTGCAAAATGTATTCCTACTCTACCTATCCTACCTAGGAGAAAATCTTTAAAGCAGTTAACATAGAATCAAGGATATATCTATGATAATTTCACAAATAGATTTTTATCCAATAAATAATAGTAGAATAAATACATACATAAAGAATAATGAAATCAAGAAAGTTTGTAACTGAATCCCAATTAATAGTTCAAATCTCATACACAAAAGCAAAAAAACTCCTAAAATAGAAAAAGAAAAGTATGACTTTCCAATACAAGAATAGTTTATAACATATATCATTATCTTGCAACAATTATTGTTAATTTCTAAACTCACCATGTCAATTAATTCTTAGACAATTTACATCTACTAAATAAAAGTGCAACTAAGTTCTTAACATAAACAAAAAATATTTAGTAGGAGCACTATAAATTAACTAATCTCTCATAGGTACACACACACACAAATTTCTTCACACGGCTCTTCATTTTACTAATCAAAACTTGGGGTCTCTCCCTTACTAGGAAAATGATCAGGTGCTCAAAAATTTTCTCAAAATTCAAAGTTTCGGATCAGTGTGGAACCCTAACGATCGCGTAGTGCTCATTGTCTTGAATCTGGCGCAACTCGTTTTGTGCTAAACGAAATCTGTACGCTCCCATAAACATATTCTATTCGTTTCCCAAAACAGACAAATTTGGCAAAATTGTGACAACCCAATCAACAGTTCGTATTGCTGAAGTGGCCTGCTGACTAAGCATGGTTGACTTGGTTGACTGGTTTGGCGGACCAATCGGGTCGCGCCACTTGGTAGGATTTTATTGGTTTGGTTGGCACTGACATGGCAGTGTTTTATTGGTGGCATGTTGGCCAACCACATGCTGCCATGTGGCCCAACAGGAGGCCACCATGTGGTAGCACGAGGGCCACCAAAATTTTGGGTCAAGCCTGAACTAGACTCCGCAGGGATCAATACCATGACCTCTCAACAAACAATGCCTCGCCCTAACCAATCGGGCTAACCATGGTCCTTGTTAACCATATGACAAAAACCACTTTTAAATTGTAATCGGCAGAGGTGTTGGGGGAAGGGGCTAGGGCTTAGCCTCGGCCCCCCATTAAACGTTGTCATGTGACCACTACTGCAACCGATGGCCAAGTGAAGAGGATCCAACCCCAACCATATGGTGTGTCAACAAAACTGCGGGTAGAGGAAGCGGCGGCCCAGCTGGTGGGGGCAAATGGTTAGCCCTGGCCCCAGGCATGTGGCCCCCACATGAGTACATTTTTTGGACCTTAAGCCTTGGTGTCCATTTTAATGTGCCCACGTTTTTCGCTGGATTTCGGCTAAATTGGCACTGTGTTAGCACAATTTGGGGAAAAATTGTAGGACCAGTGCCAGATTTTGGGGAGTTTGTAGAGCGAATAGCAGCCAAGCTAGGGGAACTCATAACTTGTTCAGTTTTTTTACTAATTTAGGAGCAGGAAGAGGCTAGACAAACATTTTTGGGCATTCTAGAGCCATTAGAGCATGTTTCGGAGTTGTTTGAGCATTGTAAATGTATGTAATCACACTTTTGAGCATAATTGAAGAGGGCCAAGCCATTGGAAGCTAGACCAAGGAGATGTAGCCCATGCGGGGTGAACTCCTTCATCATGTGTTTTTGTGATGCCATTTTGGTGATGTTCATGTATGTTATATGATGTTGTTCAATGTTTTGTTTATGTTAATTTGTTCATAAAATTTACATAAAAACACATCAAAAACTCATGGTTAAACTTGCAATTTACTCCATAAACCTTCAGGCACTTTAACATATTTTGAAGAGGAATTTAGCATAGCAAACACTAACTTTACCATTCAGACTAGAAAATAGCCCAATTTGGGGAAAATACATACAAATATGGATCTGTTCTAGTTGATCAAGCCCTAGACTTGGTTAATCTAGATCTCCTTGTTGTCCCCTTTGCACCTTCCTCGAACCCAACACACTTGAGTAGAAGTCCTTCTCTACCCACCATTGAGATGCCTCTCTTAATGTCGTGTGCTCTTGTGCGTTGTCTTGTCTTCCCCCTTGGCCTAGCCCTTCTTTTATAAGCTTGGGTTGTGATTGAATCCACAACTCGAATATCCAAAGTGATTGATGGTTGGGATTAAATCTCGCCTCACTTTAGATCGATGGTCGAAATTCATCTATTTCAATAATGCAAAAAATCTTTCCATTAGATTAGATTAAACTCACTTTTTCCTTGTAAAAGAAATACTTTATTATTAAAGTAATGAGTTAAGGTTCAAAGCATGTTAGATAGCTTATGCACGCTTAGACACTTAGGCTTGTGCATAAGTACATTCCCAAGCTACAAACATCATCACTTTGTCTTAGTGAGGGATATACTTCTACCACTTGGAACTAGCTATGTTCTTGGAACTACACCCCCTACCATGGTTTCTCCCTTTGAACTAGAAGCCTTCCCTGCAACTTGGTTTGAAATCATCCTTAAAGACCTGATCCTTTTGAACTTGTTCCTAGAATGTTATATTATGTTAAACCTAGCACCACTAAATTATTATTTTAGTAGAAGAAAGATCTATCGAATAACTTAGATAACTAGGTTCTTAACTCAATTAGTAGAAGCAAAAATAAATAACCAATCTCAAGAAACGACAAATAGATTTTTCCCAACAAAGTTTTTCAATAATGATCTAAACTTATGTGGGCTCCCGTGTTGGGATAATGTCCCAACTAAGAAAATATGAAATACAAAATAAACCTATATCTAATCTAATAGATCTTCCCTAGATTCATGCTTGATCTTCTATGTGGATTTGGATATCCAGCCTCCCTGCACTCCCTTGAACCCAACACACTGCTCATTAAGATGTCTGTCTCAATCTTGTGTTGTTGTAGTGTGCCTGTTTCTCATACTTAGCCTTGATTTTATAACTTTACATTCAGAAAATCCCTAACCCTAACCCTAACCCTAATCTCCAAAGTCATTAATGATGGAGATTAGCTATTGCCTCACTTGAGACCAATGGGTAAGATTAAAACACAATCACTAAAGTAAATTATTTACTTTTCCTAAGTTTCTTTTAGTTCAACAAGCCAACATAATAATATGTGTTATTTCCTAAGTTAGACTTAGGCTAAGTTACATTAGTAATCTTTCTCTTAAGCAAATGTTCCAAAGAGAATGTGGGTGACTTTTGCATGCCTAGACCCAAGGCCTATGCAAAAGTACCTATCCAAGCTACAAACATCAACACTTTGGTTGACTCCTCAATCTTGCTTGAGCTCTTTTCTCTTATAATAGAGCCACATTTTTGTCATGTCCTTGCTTCTTGATATTTCCCTTTGAATGTAACTTAATTTCCTCTTGCATGTAGTCAAGTTGAGCCTATAAAGTGTGGGTAGTTTATCTCTAGCAAAGACTCCTTTGATGAAAAAATCTCATGCCTCTAAGAACTCGTTCAATGCCACATTTACCAGTTCTAAGTCTTCTACCTTTTCTCCCACTATTGCAAGCTAATAAAAAATATATGTGATCTTCATCAAATAAATCATCATTGAGTCGGATATGGTCATATGTGTAACTTGGAGCATATCTTTCAATACAATATGTCTATTTATTGTCTTGCTCTGGTATGACCCTACCAGTGTTTCAAGCATCTCCTTTTTTGTCTTCTTCTTAGTTAGTGAGGGATCAAATGATCCCTAACAGCATCCACAAGAACCATCTATGCCTTTATCTCCTTCTTTTCTAGAAGGGTCTTCTCCTAACAATGTGACAACTCTGGGATCTTGATCTCAACAATCTACTAGTGGTCATTTTCCTTGAGTACTAAGGTGACCCTAGCCTTCCAATGTAGAAAGTTTGTCCCTCCATCTAATTTGTCTTCGTACCAAAGACTCGTCGTAGCCATTTTGAACTATTTTCAACCAAGAAAATAATATATATGGTCCCTTCAACACCTCTAGAAATTTGTTTTTCATCAAAACTCTAACGAATGCAATTTGCTCATGAATCAACTACTACAATCCATTGCCACTATTTTGCAACTTTATTGACACCTACGCATGCATGCAAGTCCTTATCGGTGGTTGTCACTTCCTTTCAACAGTTTAGTCACGCTCTGATGCTTATCCCATGGAAACTGCTCCAGTAGGAAAATCGATTCCAAAGCCTTAGAGGTTGACATTGGGCCCATGTAGAGGCAACGCAGAATCGTTGGGGACATGTTGGTTTAGTTGTCGATGAACCAGAACTTGCCAGGTAGAGTGAGGTAATCTCACAAATTTCTTCAGGTAGTTTATTTCTTTGTAACTAGATTGTCAGGAGGGCATCAAGAGTTGTATTCAGAAAACTACTGCTTAATAACAAAAACCCTTAGATCTGCTTCACCAGTTTTCCTGCATCGGGTTTTTCCTAGGATATTTGTCCAAAAAATATTGTGTCATTTGTGTTGTATCTTTCTCTATTGTTCAGCCTCTTGTTTCGGCATTTTATTTAATTGGTGTGGGTTGTAGTGTATTAGCTTCGATATTTGTTGTAGGAAGCAGTAAAGAATTTGTTTTAGTAATTAACAAATAGGAGAAGTTTAATTAGTTATTGCATTAAAGATTCTAGTTTACATAATTTTCACATGGTATTAGAGGAAGTGCGGGTGAAGGAAGAAGAACAATGCTAGAGAACCCAGCGCTGAGCAGAAAAGGGGGTCGAAAAAACTGTAGGAGAAAGCAGTGCGAATTCCAATAGGGGTTTGCACAATCCTAGCTGGAGGGTTGATTTTCAAGGCAAACTCTCTCTGAGTGAGTCAACAATGAGGAAGGGCTTCCAAATCGAAATCTTGTCATGGCAGAGGAAGCAATGTTGAAGCCTTAGCGTGAGGAAGCGCTGGTGGGATGCAATTTTCTGCAGGTCGTTTTGCTGGGCAGAAAGACATCAAAAGAGTGAAGAGAAAGACAATGAGGGAATTTTTCTTCAGAAGACTTCCCGCCAAGAAGTTTTTTTTCTTATTCGCTAAGCAGTAGTAGTAAGAAACAGAGAGTAGCAATTCGATAGTTTTTCGTGGCAGAGATGGAAACCAGTGGCTTGAGAGCTTAGGACAAGTTGGATGGGGTATCCAACTACGTCATCTGGAAGGAAAGGATGTCATTCCTATTAGATTAGCATGCTCTCAAGACATATGTTGATAAAGTGGTGGTTGTGCTTGCAAATTAGGATCCGCTAAAAAAGTACAAGGCATAAATGGCGAAGGCAAAGAGAATGATCCTCGATGTAGTGAAGGATTATGTTTTTTGTCACATCGCTAATAGAGTGAGTTCTAAGGAGATGTGGGATGCATTGCCTACGTTGTATCAGGGATCTTTTGAGCAACGGAAAATGTACTTAGAGCAAAAGTTGACATCTACTCAGATGCAGAAGGGGAAGCGAGTGGGTTCATTCCTCACGAAGCTTCACGAGACCCGAGATAAGTTATTAGTTGTTGGGTCTACACCTCAAGATTCTGAGTTGGTTAGACTAACCCTCAATTTTGTCTCAAATGAGTGGAAAGTATTTGTCCAGAGTATCCTGGGCAGGGAGACTTTGCCAAATTGGGATTAGATGTGGGCAACTCTTAAGCAAGAGGATCTGAGGAGAGATCTAGTCAAGTGTAAGCTTAATGGAAGCAACAGCAGTGGGTCGAAGCCCAAGGAGGAGGAAGATAATGTAGCCCTTGCATCGAAGGGGCAGCAGAGGCAGAAGAAGGACGTCTCGAAGATAAAGTGCTTCAGGTGTGGTGAGATGGGTCACTACGCAGCACAGTGTCCTCTCAAAAGGAAGGAAAAAGATGAGAAGCATGATACAAAGGCTGCACCCCCGAAGATCGAGGAGGAGGAGTTCGCCATGATAATTGAGATACCTCCACGAGGGAGGTGGGATGATTTGGATTTGTAGTTCGAAAGAGATATAGATGAGCAAGATCCTTGAGGAACCTATCTCTCGGATCAATTCCTTGCTATGGGAGCCCATATCAGAAGTAGTAGGATGGACCAGTGTCAGATGGTGTGGAGGAGTGTCAGAGAGACAGATGTAGTGGCTAGGAGTGCTAGAGATTGAACAGCGCAGAGCAGAGTTGGCAACAATGCATATGGCACAGAGCAGAGGTTAGAAATAGCGCAGAAGATTCAAAGGGTCAGCACGGAGACTAGCAATAGTCAAGTTCCAACATTCACATGGTATCATACTGAACACAGTTAATTTAGTAATTTAGGATGTTTTTCCATTGTTGATGCAGTAGAAGCAACAGTTGTAGAAATTTTGAATAATAAACACATATTCAATGGAGATTATCCTGATCATGTACTATTGCGGAATACATACACAATACGTAATCTCCTCTACGTTGATCATCAATATAGCAGCATCAATAACAATAAAACATCAAGAGCATGCACACATTAACACAGTATGTAACCCGGGGAAAGCTTACAGTTGAAAACCCCACACTATCTGTATATTAATGATTGAAAACATGTAACATTACAATAGTCAATACTTCTCACAAGTATCCAACACTATCTCCACCTGTTACACACAATACAGCTCAGATCTTATCTCCAAATCTATTCCACTGCTTGCCTGCCTCCACTGCTCAATACCTGCACAAGAATGGATGAGAATGGTTGAACCAAACTCATATTTACCTCAAAAGAATCACTCACATTGGGAATCACGTGAGCAGATTCTATAATCACTTGGTATTGGCCAATTCTCATTGGCATAACTCAATCCCATTGATTGTGCAAATCCTCATGCACAACTATAGTCACAACTGATAACAATCTAATCTTCTAACACCTGTCCCTGCTGAACTGAACATGCACTGACATGCAACTGAGTTAACTGATGTATTCTTTAGTTGTGTTATGAGT
This sequence comes from Pinus taeda, assembly GCA_000404065.3. Lineage (NCBI taxonomy): Eukaryota > Viridiplantae > Streptophyta > Pinopsida > Pinales > Pinaceae > Pinus > Pinus taeda. The sequence goes on along the minus strand of APFE030720726.1, from coordinate 267,292 downwards.
TAATAATTAGTTTAACAACTCATCATTAGTCTATTTGCAGTTAGACTAATTACAACTAGTTTAACCAAGTCAAACTGAACACAACTCCATGAACTCCACAATCAACTCCACCAAACTCAACTGATTGAGTTCTAACTGAAGTCATGCATGCAACAACTCAACTGACCCACAAAGAAAGCGTATTTCCTTTTGACAGCTACATGTGCCACATCTGTAGCTCAAACTGAAGTGCTCCAAGAGAATAAGATAAA
>APFE030720726.1:226678-267021 GCA_000404065.3 Pinus taeda | reverse complement strand
GAGCCACAATTCAAACAAAGCTATCAAGCCAAAAGCCAAGTGTAGAAAGCAGGAGAAAGCCAAAACCAAGAGGTTCAGTAGGTCAATTTGGACAAAAAGGTCTTTTACAGGATCAGCGCGGGTGACCCTATAGCAACAAAGTGATGACAGATAGGTGCCTGTAGCAACTTTGCGCTGTCAGCGCGGAAGGACACGAATAAAGAGCGCTGGCCCGAAAAAGCAGGTCAGCGCGACTGTATGAATATAAAAGCACGACGACAGAGACAACAAAGAAGGCAGGATGCGATGTCAGCGCAGCTGTTTCAAAATAAAACGCGCTGAGGCTAAAAAGCAAATAAATTTGAACAAAAACTTCCAAACCAAAACAACAGGTTTTCAAGGCAATTAAGGTAGTCCTTAGGGTGAACCCAGAAACAAGCCAGCAGCAAGACAATCTCCAAACTTTTGACAAAAGAGCAAAAAATCAAAACAAAGGTGACACACAAAAGATAGGCAAGGTCCCCAGCGGAGTCGCCAAATTGTTGGATAGGTAAATCCCCTCTACGGATAGAGGCGATCCCTACTAGCCCAACAGGTGTCTAGCAACAATCGAACAATGCTACACTACAGGTTCCTAGTTGTAATTGACAAGTGGGTGAGAATAACCTACTTGGATTCCAACGCTTGTTTGCCGAAGAGAATACTCCTCTCGCTCCTTCGCTCCAGCCGATCACAATTCCCCGCTATCCTCGCGGACGAACACCTGCACAAGCAAAAGAGAACAAACAAGAGCGTAAAATCTACTAACAACAACTATGTATCAGTCAGGAAAGATACAATTTGCATTGATCAATCATTGAACAAATGTAAATGGAACCATAAGAGTAGTCATCTATCTTTATTAACAAAAAGTAGAGTAAGGTACAACCGATGTCCTGACGCTGAGTCCTTCCCTAGAGGGTCCAGCCAGCATATCTTCCAAGCATTCACCTTTTGAGCAAATCTCCCAAGTCAAAAGGTCTCTCTCTCACATACAAGGCAACAAGCTCATGACCTTCCTCAAGCTCAAAGCAATCCTCACACAACACACCAAATGCCTACAAAGAGCAGCACTAAAATGCACTAAGAATTCCTCAATCAAAGTCTATATGTTCCAAACTAGCTGCTCATGGGCCATGGAGGAGGCTTATAAAGAGAAGGAGCCTCCATGAATAGGTAAGGGATGAGCTTTCCTCCAAGATAAGTGGATGGTCAGTCGAACAGACATGCCAGAGAAAGGATGGCGACCTCAACAATGCTAACAACCAGTTCTGGAGGGGTCTGGAAGGCTGGTTGTTAGAACAAATTCGCCCAAACAGGATCAGCGCGGAAAACCCATGAACTGCCACGCTGACATCGCAAACCGATGTAGAAGAGGTCTGGTCAGCGCGAAAAGGACAAACGGAGGGAGCGTTGTTCGTGGAAATGGGACCAGCGCGGAAAAGACGTGTGCTTCCGCGCTGGCAGCGCAGCAGATACATTGGCCCCCACCCGTCAGCGCGGTTATTTTATTAACAGACGCGATGATACATTTAACTTAGGCAAAGAGGGTTTCTAGCCATTTTTGAGGAGCATGAGTATGGGTGAATGTGGTTTATAGCACAGTAGGTAGACTGACATGATGGCAGTGACATTTTACTGTGTAACAGTTAGACTAATTACAACTAGTTTAACCAAGTCAAACTGAACACAACTCCATCAACTCCACAATCAACTCCACCAAACTCAACTGATTGAGTTCTAACTGAAGTCATGCATGCAAAAACTCAACTGATCCACAAAGAAAATGTATTTCCTTCTTACAGCTGCATGTGTCACATTTTTAGCTCAAACTGAAGTGCTTCAAGAGAATAAGATAAAGTTTATAGTCTAAATATTATTATAAGCTAATAATATTTGACTGCTCTATAATTAGACTTGACAGTGTCACCGCTATTGTCTAAAAATAGAAGTCCATCTATTTTTGCCAACTTGACCAATCATCCATACACAACATTCTGCAACTCATAGACATGATCCATATGTCTAAAAATAGACATAGTCTAAAAATAGACTTTGCGCCATAAATTGTCTGCGGGCCCACTTAGTGAAGGCGACTCTTTTCACTAAGCTCCATCATCTTGTTGCAATCTCAACAACAGTTTGCAGTGCAAAGGCAGTTGGCAGCGACAGTGCCAGCAGCAGCACAGATGCAGAAATTCAGAGGGAGTTGCAGTACGGATGCAGTGTTGATAGTGGCAGGTTCAACAATAGTATAGATGCAATATTTGCGCAGTGGTTGGTGGACAGCACGTCAGACATCAGTAGCGCAGAAGGAGATGTTACAGAACAAAGTGATGCTTTGGCACGATGCATTGTTAGAACACATTCCTCGCTAAGAGGGAGTGTTGATTTTGGGTAGCATCGGATGTGCTCTAAGTCTCAAATTTTTTAGGGAGGCTTGGGCATATGTATTCCAAAGAACCCAGAAATCGTTTTGGGAAATTCCACCTAGAAACAATTTTATAAAAATAATTAATTATTTTTAATGGGACCCTAATTCTAAACTTAGGAAAAGAAAATAATTAATGGGTATTAATCTTATTGTGGGTGTAACCTCTAGAAGAAGACGAGGATCAAACAGAAATGATCTTAGCCATTGATTAGCTTCTAATTTGGGTCGTTAAATGTCAACAAGAATATTATTTAAGGAAGCTTGAGAGTCATTTGGAAAACACACAGAGTGAGTTCAGAAGTTCGATATTTTGAAGCAGAGCAGCTGTCGGGAGAATATCGATAGTGAGCTTGTGCAGTGAGTGGCAGGGATAGTTGGGTTGGAGTATCTTCTCCAAAGCCCAAGATATGCAACAGAGAAGTAGAGAGACACTAGAAGGAGGCAGTGCAGGACCCAAGAGGGGTGACACTAAGCGAGAAGGGCTCGCGCAGAGGTTGACACTGAGCTAGAAGGGCTCATGCAAAAGCAACGCAGTTCTCCAAGCAGAAGTCTGAATTTACTGAGGAAGCTGACATTTTTGAGTCGGGAGGGCTAGAAACTACTTTAGAAGGCAAATCGATTCCCAGTTGAACTGATGTAGAGCCGTAGAAGCTGATGTTGGGCCCACACAGAGGCAGTGCAGAAATAGTCGGGGACAAGTTGGTTTAGCTGTCGGATCAGCCAGAACATTCTGAGTAGAGTGAGTTAATCTCACAAATTTCTTCTGCCAGTTTATTTCTCTGTAAATGGATTTTCAGGTGGGCATCCTTAGTTGTATTCAAAAAACTACTGCTTAATAATAAAAACCCTCAAATCTGTTGCACTAGTTTTCCCACATTGGGTTTTTCCGGGGACATTTTCCCAAAAAATACTATGCCATTTGTGTTGTATCTTTCTCTATTGTTCAACCTCTTGTTTCGGCATATTATTTAATTGTTGTAGGTTGCAATGTATTAGCTTCGATATCTGTTATACGAAGTAGTAAATAATTTGTTTCAGTAATTAAAAAATAGGAGAAGTTTAATCAGTTGATGCAGTAGGGATTCTGGTTTGTGGAATTTTCACAGACTAGTCCTACCTACCTAAACCTGAAGGTTGAATTTCTCTGCTTTGCTCAATATTTGAATCTTCCCACTCCTTATTCTCTATTACTACCTAGTTTCTTTCCATTAATCAAATATGTTGGCCCTTTAGCTTAGACAAGTTTCCCTTTCTAACTCCAAAGACCTGGCCATCATCAAAGCTAGATCTCATGGATCTAATCAGTGTTTGTCCATTCTATAATGCTACAACAAATCTCTTCTACTCTACCATAGAGACTAATAGTAAACTTCACATGAGTTATGGAACCCATAGCACCTCCTTCACTTTCAAAAAACCTCTTGAATCAAGCTAGAATATCATTATCTTAACTCCCTTCTCCGCATGTTTTATAACAAAACCAAACTCCACATGTTAATCTGAGTCTTAATTTGTTAGGCTATCAAACACCTCTCGTGCTCCTATTATATGATGTGTGAATCCACTATCTAATATCCATGCACTAGCTAAGATGGTGCTCAAGGAAAGGTAGGAAATAAGTGCGAATTATGTTTCAAATTTCCTTGCAAACTATTTTTTCTAAGCTTCTACCAACACAGTTGCAACTAACCATGTAATTTTTATGCCCTTCTTCCTCTCTATACATTTTGTGCATGGTGTATTTTCTTATGATATTCAAAACAATTTGTCTTCATTAAGTCCTTCTTCAGTCATGAGGATGACTCCTCACTTCTACTATTCAAACCTTTTCCTCAACTCTTCATTGCCTAATTGGCAAGAGCAAGATTCTTATCATCACTCTTATGTTGGCCTCTTGATAGATATTCCTCTTGAATCTCCTTCTAAATAATATAATACCACAATCTATCCCAATCATGAAGTTTCTCTCATGCCATGATCCCCTTGATGAAATGATCACATGGCTTGGTTAACCCATATATGGTCATCCTTACCATCTCTTGATCTAAACAAACTTGTGAGATCTTAGTGAGATAAGATGTTACTATATCTTATTTGGTCATCTTGGTGTTTCTAAGCTTTCCCCTCAACACCATCTTCATATTTTGTACTATCTCACTGGTATAACTTTTTCAGAGTCTCCCACATCTCCCTTTTTGTATTCTTCTCGAATAGGTCAGGAATCACATGATCCTTCACCTCATCCAAGATAATCATTTTGGATTTCACATCCTTTTTATTGTGGATGGCTAGATATGTAGTATCTGTAGGTGGAGTGAGTTTGGTGTTAGAAAAATCCCATATGCCATTCTCCATGAGAAATAGTGAAACTCTTGCCTCCTAGGGAATGAGCTTATAGGCACCCTCCAACCTATCCTAATACCTCAAATCAGTTACAGTCAACTCCAAATTCGAAACTTAATTGAAAAGATCTTTTTGGTCCTTTAGAAACCCATGAAATAATTTTTTTGATAAACCCCTGATTAGTACAATATTCATCTCTCCCTATGAGAACTAACCTTTGATAATCACTACTAGTAAATATGAGTCTGCAAATTTTCAATCTCAAATTTTCGATCTCACATAATTGTTTCTTACCATACTTGTACTCATGCTCTAGTTTGTGCCTCTAATGCACTTTTTTTGTGTGCTAACACCTCCACTATGGGTTTGTGGCTCTACCTTTCCGACCCAAACTTTGATGGTGGCTTGATCATTGGATTTTGGTACTCATGACCACCCATGACTCTACTAAGTTCTATTGCATCCCTAGATCTAGTACTCAAAATCACCCATGGCTCTATTAATTTCTATTGTGTCCCTATGCTAACAAAATGACCTAGTCTACATTCCTATCTCGTTGGTCAAGCTTATCCACGCTTCTTTGTGCCTCTCATAACCCTCTACCTTCTTGCATGTGTGGAATTATTTTGTGCAAACTTGGTTTGATGCCTTCTAGCCTGTAGTTCTGTTAGTTGATCTTGGCTTCAAATTTTTACTAGCCTGCTATATGTATAATAGAACATGTGGAAGGAGGATTTCATAGATGTTACCAATATAGGGGATTGACCATGAATATCACCAATAATAGTGGTGCACGTGAACATGCATTGAGGTTCAATATTAGAGGGTAAATTGGTGTGTTTAGGGAAGACAATAAGTGAAAATATTTGAGGGTGGGGGGTGTTGAAGTGATATGTCCAATTACATCTCCCTTGAGTTAAAAAAATATTTTCTTGTGATGGACGAAATATTGATAAGATTTTTGCACCAAAGTGTAGGAGGTAGGATTGTGGAAGACAATGTGATGGAGGTGCTTATGGAAGGACTTGCACTCCTTTTCATACCACTTTCTCATAAGATTAGAGTTAAATTTAAATGAGTGGATGTGGAAGCAACTATTGTGGGGGTAAGCATTGAGGGTCAATCCAAAATAATTGAGGATAGAGAGTGAAATTTGTTAATATCTTTAAATTCCCAATCCAAAACATTTGGGAGAGTATGCAAATTTTCAACTAGTTTTAAAAATGGATGAGTATTGATCTCAAAGAGATGTAAGCAAGATCCATTCATAAGTGTTTCATCTTCTTTGGATAATTTATAATCTAAAGAAGCTTCTACATAATGATTTTCTTGTATGTTATGATCTTCATTATGACTATTAGAAGAAAAAGAACAATCAAGAACGTTAGATTCATCATCTTCTTCATAATTATTGTAGATAGGTTCAAGATCAGGATAATGGAAAAGTCTCAATTCAACATTCTTATGTTCATTATGTTGATTAATGGGATAATAATTACACAATAATTATAATTTTGCACTTGTAACTGAACTATCATCCATTTTAGGATTGCAACAAGTTAATTGTTCGGCTTCGTGTTCATTATATGATGGTTATTTAAAATAATCAACATGAATATCAAATGAGACAAAATCAAAGTTACTAAAAACAACATCACACATTGTTTCTTTTGTGGAAGATAATTGAAAAACCAAACCGCTTGTTTAAAAAAGATCATCATCAATTGATTGTTAATGTGCATATTCATGAATGTATAACATTGTTTCTTCATGATTAAGTGTCTTAAATATAGCTTCTTGAAACTTGTTTTTTTTCACAAATGTTATTGTTATTATGATCAGGAACATGAAATAGAGATAAACCAAAATCAATAATAGTGATCAGATTTTGAGATTCATTAGGACATAGATGTAATTCTTGGTATTCTATTACAATAGAAGGGTTCTCTATTGAAATTAATAGCCAAGGATAAATTCCCATTGAGCCCCTTCGTGCATTTGATCTAGAAATTTCATTAGGCAAAAGAAATATTGATGATGCTAAAGTCAACTCCAATTTTTATGAGGGAAAAATATTATTAAAGGGGAATTTGAATTTCCCTCCAAGAATATGTTCAAGTTGGTCGTCAAAGATTCATGTCGTCTTGCCCCAAAAATCATGACCTTTCACTCATAGAGACAACTATAAATGTTGTGCCTCACAAAAAATCACAAAGTATCGCATACATTCTCTCTGTGGTTCGTATGTTTTGTTGACTCATATTTTATGTTCAAATTCGCATTTATACTATTGACTTGATTATATGAATATGTGTCTTGGATATATATAAATGTGTGTGTGTGTGTGTGTCTCCATTTAATTATGGCACACATTAAGTCTCAAACAAAGCTTGCTTCTATTTATCCCGTGAAATGCTATATATATATATATATAGCTTGTGGGCCACATCTATATCTCAAAGAGGGCATCCCACTATATATATCATTATTTCTTCAATCACATTGATCTCCAACAGTGGATTGTCAAAGTTCTATGGAGACTCACATTCGCTAGCAGACTTCTATAAATCACACATCATAATTCTGTGTCTCGTTCTATTTTCTATAATACGCATTATAGTGGTTCTTTATTTATGTCTTGAATCATTAATTTTTTGGCATCACACTTGTTTATGGGTTGGATCATTATAACAACGACACATAATTTATTTATGTGGCATCCCTCACAATGGAATTGCTTATCAACACTACATTGACATCACATCTTATACAATGGCATAACATTCTTGTAAATTGACAGTGCATCTTATATAATGGCATCGTCTTAGTAACTATAGTGGCCTACATAGCTTTAGTGGATCACATGTGTCTTGTTTTCTATTGTGATCGTATTGACACACATATGGCTCACACAGTGATATGGTTCTCTCACATGGTTAGACAAATAGTAGTTCACATGGCATATATCCTGAAGCTCGCATGGAGGACAAATAATAGTTCACATGTCATACATATTGAGACTTGCATAACAGACAAGCAATCGTCTATATGGCATACATCGTGAGGCTTGCACGGCAAACAAATAATCGTTCACATGGCATACATCTTGAGGCTTGCATGGAAGGTAAACAATGGTTCATATAGCATACATCTTGAGGCTCGCATAATAAACAAATAATTTTCCACATGGCATACATCCTGAGGCTCACATGGCAGACAAATAACCTTTCACATGGCATACATCCTAAGGCTCGCATGGCATACAAATAATGGTTCATATAGCATACATATTGAGGCTCGCATGATAGACATACAATGGTTCATTTGGCTTCAATTAGTGGCTTGTATATTAAACTCTCAGTGGTATTGAATGACAAACACATTCTATGAATGACATCGCTTCTGTATCCCTGTAGTGACATATGATCAACATGCGTGATTGAGATCTATTTATATATATCATTGACCTTCATGTATATGAGTATGGTTGTATCCTATTAACAGTGAGACAATACTCTTGAATTTGATGCATATGTATTTGTCTACAACTTAATGACAATGAGACATGAAAGTAATGATAGTGACTATGCTTCTATGATGATAGTGATGACATGATGATAGTGACCTTGATCTTCATATTTTATGTGACGGTGATATGAAAACAACTCTCTATATTGCTCAATTCACAAACAAAGTTGTGAACTGACTTGGGTTGGCCCTAGGTGGCCTAATGTGATGGGTGTATCCAATTATGGGTATACTTTGTATCTTAGTTGAATAATTGATGAATACCTAATAGAAGAAAAAAATTGATGGGTTTTTCCCCTTATGGGGATTTGGCCTGGTCTCTGACCTAAATCATCCCCTTATGGGGATTTGGCCTGGTCTCTGACCTAAATCATGGTGTCTCTATTGTGCATGTTTTTCTTTTGTTGTTCCTTACTGTTCTGTTGCATTGTTGATGTTTATTGTTCTCTCTACATAATTTTTTATGATCATATGACTTCATGGGGTGAATGTCATGTAAAATATTGAAAAAAAATATATAAATGAAATTATCTAAAACAGATAACTATCTGGCCCTCAAAATTTAACATTCTCTTGGCAATGAAAGCTAGATATTATCATATCATGTTTAGTGAAACATCGAGTTTGTAAAGAAAGAGAGGATAAATATGATTCCTTAAAGTCCTCAACTTCATATTCATCCTGCAAACTTGCAATTTTAGATTTTTGATCACCAACAAAATATTTATTTCCTTGACACCCAGTAGGTCATCATTATCAGAATGCTCATTTAAATTGCAGAAATATTCAATGAGTAATTCTATTGGATATAGTTTTTTATAATATGTACAAAAGATAAATGAAAATTTCTTAAGGGAGAGATGATGGGAGGAGGAAGGCTCATGTACCATTATCTAGCTTCTATCTCCAAAGACATCATGAATAATTTGATAAGGATGTCTTCATGATAAATCCCAATTTTATGAATGCAATCATGAAAACAATTAGATGTTCAGTATGATTGTCATCATTATCTTCTCGGAATCGAGGAAGGTATTTATCCCAAATGTCTATGTTAGGCTTAGTATTAGGAAGACTAGGTATGTCAGAAAATTTTAGAGGAGTAAATTGTGCAGCTACTCCAGTAACCATTGAAGCATTATTAAATGATACTGAGATAAAATAAGGAATCACCATGTGAATATTAAAAATGAGAGATATTTGTGAAATATATTCAAGTGCATGTTGTTGTGCTCTTGTTCATAACCAGTTCACAAAAGTAATCCTTTGTCATTTACTGGGGGAATTAAATCTTTTCACTTTGTTCCCCAACAACTATACAAAAAAGGATTTTAGTCCCAAGATTGACCCTGTAAAGGTTCAATGCCAAGGCATCCAATGTAAGTTTAAAAAGCTTCCATGTTTGAGGTCCTAAGCTAGCCTCTTGGACCAAAGGGGGTAACCCTCAAGATGTCATAAATGATAATTGTTTTGAATTACCTCAACAAAAAATTGTTTAATATTTTAGATAGTCAAATTCATGATGGTGGATAAGATGAAAAATTAAAATTTAATTACAAAGTGAAGACAATAAAGTACTCAAAATAAAGTCTGAGAATCAAGGCCCTCCCCAACGAGTGCGATAAGATGAAAAATGAAAATTTAATTACAAAGTGAAGACAATAAAGTACTCAAAATAAAGTCTGAGAATCAAGGCCCTCCCCAACGAGTGCTTCTATTCCCACCACACATACACTCAAAAGTTAATGGATAAAAGATTTAGAGGATAAATAATAAAGTATTCGCTAGCACAAAAACACAAATATATTAAATATTAAGTAATAGTGTGTATTTTCCTTAATAGTTTAATAAGAAGAAAAGCATACAAATATATTAAATACTAATTAATAGCATCTATTTTTCTTAGTAATTCAACAAGAGGAAAAAGAACACAAACACATTAAATCTAAGAAATAGCATGTATTTTACTTAGTAATTTATTAAGAGGAAAAGGAATTAAACTTGCATGAATAAAGTTATGGCATGCATGAAAACCATATATTAACCATCTCGATTAATACTTCACAACAGACATAGATCTTTATGACATTAATTATTAAAAAAAAAAAAATATCTCCATGATTCATGAACAATAATGCATATCTTTCTCATATGAAAATTCAGTTATTGTTATTGTTATACCTTTCTTCAAGATAATTGTTATTCAATTATTCAAATCTCCTAAAGACAAGATGGCTTGTGATTTCTTAAGTAAAAAACCATTGAGGAGGTTCAGTTGCTTTGCGCGCAAGGAGCCACAGCCACAGCGGGAGGCTGGTGCATTCGAGGTCGGTAGGAGTGATCGGGATTTTTGGGCGCACATGAGGAACCACATCCACAACATGAGACTGCACATAGCTCTAGCGCCATGGCCCCAGAAGTGGGCCGCGAACTGGATCCTCCCCTTCCACCTGAGCTAGCTGCGTTCCAGGATCTGGTTGCGGCATGCAATAAACCGCCAGCAACCGAAAACCAGCAAAAGTTTGTCAAAAGAATGGATTCCATCCCCACAGTTGCTCTGCCGACTGAAGAACCATGCAAAGCAGCATTGAACCTAGCAAAAAGAGGGCTTATTGGATAACTGGGCTATGGCCCTCGCCTAAAGTTGTAGATGCCTGGGTGCAAAGGAACTGGCGATCTCTGGTCAACGAAGGTATCAAAATTCACTTCGTCAGCAAAGGCTTCTTTGTATTCATATTTGAAGCGACAGAAGATAGAAACCTCATATTCAGAAATGGTCCATATTTCATGGGGCCTCAGGGTTTGTATCTGAATCAATGGACTCCAGACTTCGATCCAACACAAGATGTTCCCTCGACTGTCCCTGTCTGGGTGCACTTGCCCCATTTACCTCTACGTTGCTGGAACCCCAAATCCTTAGAAACCATAGGCAATAAACTTGGCAAATACATCAATCAAGCAGAAAGGAGGGACCAGTGATCATGTGCGAAAATTTTTGTAGAAGTAGACCTGGAGGAAGATCTCCCTGAAGCTATTAAACTCATGGTCACTGATTGGACTCACATACAAGTGTTATATTACGAGAAACTCCCATTTAAATGTCAGCATTGCCATGGCTATGTGCACTTTGCCAAGCATTGTAAAAAGAAATCATAGGATTTGGCCAAGAATGTGAAAGGAGATCAACGGACTTAGGTACAGAAACCAGGAACGACTAAGAAGAGCAACAGGAACAAAGGGAAAGCATTGTCCACGGGGAGTGGTCCTCCTCCCAAAGCCCAAGTAGAGGGAAGCTCAAACCCACCAAGAGCAGACATACCCACAAATCCCTTTGAAATAATCAACAAACTAGAAAAACTCCAAGATCCAACAGATAAAGAGGCTGAATAGCAAGCCATCATCGTGGAAGAAAACAAAAGGCAAGAGGAAACAGGCCCTCTTCAAATCGGAACTCCAAAAGGTGTCTCTAGTTCCCCAACCTATGCAGATATGACAAGGAAGAAGACCCAAGAGATTTCGGGATCCTCGGAAGATGAGACAACTGAGAGGCCCTCGAAAAGAGTGGGGAGGAAATCTCACAGAGAGGCTAGAGAAGAAGAGGTGGAGAGACAAAAAATGCAAGGCAGCCAACCCACGATTGAGATGTCTATCGACATAAATACTAGAACCAGGCCTCCCAAGGGAGGTACTGCCCCACCCTTTGCCATTAAATAATGCAATTAGTCTCTTGGAATTGCAGAGGACTAGGGAATCTCTCAAAAGCTGAAGCAGTCAAGAACCTATTGAAATCAGGATTTCCTGAGATCCTCATGCTCCAAGAGACTAAAATAGAAGGTGAAGTCCTTGTGGAACTCAGCAAAGTAAAATGGAAAACAAAAGATGGAAAAGTTGTATGTGCTAGTGATCCGGACTTAAATAGGAATGCAACAAATTACAGAGATAACCATAAACACATATATGCAGCGGAAATAATACTTCATTTCGTTAATGTAAAACACTGAAATATTCTTACAAATAGTAATGGAAATAAACCAACTAGGGAAATGGTAGCTTATCTCTGAGAAGAGATGTGATGGCTACATGCCTCTGAATAGTGTTACAATAAGGCTTGAAGGCCTATTTATTATTGAGAAACAATGGAAAATCCTTAACATTCCAAAACCTAACCCTAGAAGATGAAACGCCAAACTGTGGGCCCCGTTTGGGTAAATTGGTACATCAACTTCCCGGCGTCGTAACTTTGGCATACGATCTCCGTTTGACGTGTACAATAGCTCGTTAGAAAGATCTATTCAAGAACTACCACTTTGGGAAGGGAAACATGGTCCATGGACCCATATTGCCCCAAAATTTCCAAAAAAACAAAGTTTAGGGCCTTAAAACGGCTTTGGAAGTTCAGGACTTGAAAAACTGCTAAAAATAGTAAACTGTGCTACAATTTAGGAAACTGAAAAAACTGAAAGAGATAGTTGTAGGGGTCCAAATGGGCTAGGTGGGTGAACACCAACATCCACCTGGATCATTCTTGGAAAGTGGAATATGCAGGGCCACAAACTGGCTACTTTTGCCAGTACCTACAAGTTTCCCTTTCAGCCCAACCATTAGTATACTACAGAAGTGAGACATAGGCTTGTCTACTAGACAATTTGAAGTATTGGCAAATTTTCTCACAGGATTCCCAAATTTATAACTTCATGAATGCTGAAGGTGAGTTTTAGAATTGCAATATAGATACAGTCTATATAGTAGAGAATGACATAGATAGTGACATAGATGTAAATATTTTAGAAATAGGTAAACCCAACAATTTCACTAAATTAGAAGTAGATAACTTAGAAAATGTAGAAATAGAAGAAATAATGAATGATGATCCTGAAACTCTTAAAAATAATTTTTTGCCTAAGGAATTAGTCCCCTTAGAAGATTTGTTTGATTCCAATGATGTAGCTAGGAAGCCAAAAATGGAGCCTTTGAGAGCAGATATAGAAGAAAGTAACCTAGGAACTGAAGAAAAACCTAAACTCATTAAATTATCAAAAGCCTTACCTCCAAATGAAAAGGTTAAATACATAAATCTGTTAAAAGAGTTTCAAGATGTATTTGCATGGAGTTACGAAGACCTAAAATCTTATGACACTAGCATAATTCAAGACAAGGTACTTATCAAAGAGGATCATAAGCCTTTTAAGCAGAAACTTAGGAGAATTAATCCAGTTCTTATGCTATTTATTGAGAAAGAAGCTAAAAGAATGCACGATGCCCAAATTATAACTCCCAATAGATACTCAGGTTGGGTTTCAAATTTAGTCACTACTACTAGGAAGAAAACTGGAGAAATCAGACTTTGTGTTGATTTCAGAAATTTAAACAAGGTCTCATTAAAAGACAACTATCCTCTACCAAAAATGGACCATATCCTTTAGAGGGTAGCAGGCTCATCCAAAATTTCACTACTTGATGGATTTTCTAGATATAACCAAATCTTAGTTCAACTAGAGGACCAAGCCAAGACTGCATTTACTACTCCTTGGGTTACCTTCATGTATTTGAAGATGACTTTTTGATTAATGAATGCAGGAGCAACATTTCAAAGAGCTATGGATATAGATTTTTCCAAGGAGATCCATGATTTCTTAGTGGTTTACCAAGATGACATCACAGTCTTTTCTAAATATGATAATGAACACCTAGATCACCTAAGAAAAGTTTTCATTAAATGCACGAAATTTGGTATTTCCTTAAATCCCAAAAAGACACTCTTTGGCCTACAAGAAGGAAAACTGTTGGGACATATAATATCCAAAAATGGAATTAAAATAAATCCTGCTAGAATAGAGGAAATCTTGATCATCACCCATCCTAGAAACATCAAATAATTGCAGTCATTTTTAGGCAAAATTAATTTTCTTAGGAGATTCATTTCAAATTTAGTAGAATTGATTAGAGAACTAAATAACATGTTAACAAAAGATTCAGCACTTAAATGGACAGTGGAGGCAAAATAGTCCTTTGAAGCCATCAAGGAATCCCTAACCAAGACTCCAGCCCTTATAAGTCTTGATTTCCAGAAAGATTTTATAATTTTCCCTTTTGCTTCAGAACACACTATTGCAGCAGTCTTGTTGCAAAAGAATGACTAGGGATATGAACAACCAATTGCATTTTTCAGTAAATCCTTAAGAGATGCCACACTCAAATACAACATTATGGAAAAATAATCATTAGCTTTAGTTAAGGCTATTAAAGACTTCAGAGTATATATTTTGTATTCTCACATCATTACTTATGTTCCAAACTCAATAGTGAAAGACATTTTGACACAAAATGGGCCCGAAGGAAAGAGAGGAAAATGGATTGCCACTATTTTGGAATATGACATAGAAATAAAGCCCACTAAACTTATCAAAGGCCAAGGTTTAGCCAAACTCATAGTTGAATCGAATTGTCAGGCCCTAGATATAAATTTCATTGGTGCCCTTAATGATCAGGAAGAGATGGCGACTCCACAGATCAACAAACCCTTTACTGATTCACCTTGGTATGCAGATATCATATTTGTATTACTAAACTTACAAGCTCCGCCTAGTTTAATAAGAACTAAAGCTAGATTTTTGAAACTGAAGTCATTAAAATATTGTATCATAGATAATGCTTTGTTCTGGAAATACAATGATGGTATTATTTTGAATTGTTTACTGAAAGATGAAGCTGATAAAATCATGCAAGAATTTCATGCAGGGGATTGTGGAAACACTTGTATTGGAAAACTACTGTTGATAAAATCATGAGGGCTGGTTTCTACTGGCCCACTCTTTTTAAAGGTGTTAAGAAACATGTGACTTCCTGTCATAAGTGCCAAATATTTGAGCGAAAGAGAAATCTTTTCCCCTGCCTCTCAAACCAATCTCCACAGAAACGCCATTACAACAATGGGGGTTAGACTTCATTGGAGAAATACACCCAGCCTCATCAGCTCAGCATAAATGGATTTTGACAGCCACTGATTACTTCACCAAATGGATAGAATCCATCCCTTCTGGACAAGCCATGGACACTGTCATTATCTCATTCCTATAAAATAATATCCTGTCAAGATTTGGATGCCCCCAAAAGCTCATCACTGATAATGCAGCTGCTTTTAAGTCCAAGAAAATGGTAGACTTTTGTAACAAATATCACATCACCCTATGCCATTCCACTGCCTATTACCCTCAAGTTAATGAGCATGCAGAATCCTCTAACAAAATCCTAGTCAATATCATTAAGAAATTACTGGAAGAAAACAAAAAACATGGAACAAAAAGTTCGTTAATGCCCTATGGGCAGATAGACTAACTACTAAGAAGTCAATTGGTACATCTCCTTATCAGCTAGTATATGGAATGGATGTTGTTTTTCCAACATCTTTAGGAGTACCAGCGATGAAGATCATCCAGCAATTACAGGTGGAACCAAATGATATCCAGAGAAGGATAAATTAGACCATACACTTGTAGCAGAACAAAGATGAAGTATATGTAAAAACACAAGTAATCCAGGACAAAATCAAAAAGATATTTGATAAAAAGACCAAAGCTATTGATTTTTACATAGGTGATAAAGTTCTTAAGTGGGATTCAAGAAGAGAAGACAAGGGAAAACATGTAAAATTTGACTTCTTATGGCAAGACCCTTATGTCATGTATGGTTATAGAGGTAACAATGCATTTTTCTTGAGAGAGATAGATGGATCAGATCTACCAGGAGGACCTATGAATGGTAGAATGCTGAAGCATTATGTATCCACAGATTAACAATAGTTCACTTTACTTTGGTCATTGTACATAACATTGTAGAGTTTAGCTTGGATTGGATGGTGATCTTTTGAAGTTGAAGCCCAGAGAGAAGGCCCTGAGCTTTGAAGGTTTCACCATCATAAGTATGAATAAGGCAGAAATCACAGAAGAACAGTTTACAGGGTAACTGCAGTCACAATTCAAAGGCTAATGATCTTAAATTTCTTGACATTACACTAGAAAATGCCATCCCCATGTGGAGCCATTGTTAGGGTCATATAATAATAGGATTCATAATTTTGAATTAGCTATGATTAGTCTTGTAATATTGTACGTACTTTTGCTTACTCCAAAAAAAAATCCATATTAAAAATTAAAAAATATAAAGAGGGTATGTCAGATCAAAAAAGTGAAAATATGAACCCCAAACAAAAACAAATCATGAAAGTGTACAAATTCAAGTGCCACTGCTTTTAATTTTATGTGCAAAATAATGGTTGTGTGCAGCTTGTCATAAATGGCACATCCAATGATAGTCAAATAGCTTAATCTTGACTAATTCATGCTTTAAATTTCATGCTTATAGATAGAGAATAAAGATCTATCCAAACTGTTTAATCTTGGCAAATCAGTAGTTAGGTAGAGAAATAAAATGTGCTCAACAACTTAATCTGAACCATTGGAAGATATAAGGTTAGAATTACATGGTTTTCTTTCCAAAAGAAAAAGGAAAGAAAGGGTCTGCAAGCATAAAGGCACCCAATAAAGTGAAGAAAAATGTTAGGATAAGTAAAGGGTAGGTACAAGAAAGGTTGTATAGGTACAAGGTTGTTAAAGCATAAACACATTTATCATGCTTAATCATATGTTGCAGTGTGTAGGCGCAGATATGAAAGTGAAAGGATGTTCACAAGCTGATTTAATTAACTTCCCCTCATTTCATTTCATCCCCCACTATATACTTACTAATTTCTCCATTATCCCATCATGTCTTATTAGTATACCCTTTTCCCTTCATTTTGACCCTTACCCCTTGGTTTCACACATTTCCCTAGAAATTACCCTCCAAAGGTCATCCCCCTACCCTAAACCCCTTTTTCCTAGTGTGAAACTCACTTCCCATTGAAAAGATCATCTTCCCCCTCATTAATTTCCCTAAAAACCCATAAAAACCCTTTATCCTAAGTTTTATTCCCCACCCCCTCCCCCCACGCCCCCCCGCATTAATTAATTAACTCCCCAACATAAAACCTTTTTAACCCACTACCCTTGGTGCGATTAAGAAAACCCCACCACATTCAACCCTGGTCCCACTTTATTAATCTCGCTCATTGTATTTTAATCCCCAATATATTCATTAATTAATTACAATTAATTGTATTAATTCCTAGGGCCCCACAAATCTCCACCCCTATTCCCTCCATGTTGTTTTTCCATGTGACAGTCGTTAGATCTTTCACCCCCAGATCTGACAGCGTGCATCCATATCGCGCTGATTCTTTTTCCGATCTTTACCATCCTGAAAGCACACGAGATTCGTGGTTTTGCTTGGGCCCCATTTTTCTACGTGGCAGCTCCAGGCGAAATTGTTTGCTCTCGGGGAAATACCGCCCAACTGGCAAAAGCGGTGTGATGGCCCCTAAAACTGCCTCCCCGCCAAAAGCTAAACCATCCACTGTTCATTATGAATTTTGCGTCAAATTGTAAACATTGCCGGTTAAAAGGGCAAAGAAGCCCATTTTGACTCTTTTCACTCATTTACATTGTGAAAGCTGCCTAAGCCTTCCTGCGCCACCCTGAGCCTCTGCAACCAAATTTGACCACCGATTACCTTCTGAACATGCTCCGAATGCCAAATTTAGACATCCAGTGCACAGCTGAAGCCACTGTACCCTCTATAGTCACCATTGAAACTGGTTTGCAGCCTGAACCACAAATTTCCAGGTATTTTGAGAAGTATACGGAGGTAGATGAGATCTACAGAAATATGCTCAATATCCAATTACCAGATGATGAGACATGGGAAAAACTAAATGATTTACTGTAAAAAATACACAGTAAAATGTAAAATGTATAGTAAAAGTAAAAGGGCACAGTAAAAGGACATTGACAGGTCATCCAAGTCAAAGTGTATCAGATGAAAGGTCAAAGTAAATATAACATCGAGCGTGAAGACCAAACAACAAAGTAGATTAAAGGGCAAAAGATCAAATATTAAAAGACAACAAAACCTAAATAACAGGGACAACAAACATCAATTCAATACCTGTCTCTATCTTCTTGCACGAAGATATTTCTTTCTCCTAGATTAATTCCCAAGATAGTTTGGGATATTTTGTAAATTATTTTTGTGTAAATACTTCATAGTTCGAAGTATTGAGGGTGGATTGCTATACATTTGTAGAGTTATTTTGATCTTAAACCTAAGGGTCATTGTACCAATTTTCAATTCAACACTCGAGCAAGTAATAAAAATATTGCACTACATGATTCATGAGATGAGCTGTTGCAGTGAAGTATCTTCTTTGTCTGATTTTGCTACTTTCTTATGTGTTTCATAAACTTAAATGTTATCTAAATTTGAACGAATTAACTAGAAATTTAACTCAGAATTTGTTTAAGTACACTCCATTTTGCACAGTTAATCATTTATATGTTTTCCTCTGATATTCGAATTTGAGAGCCCGTAATTTCTCTCCCATCCCAGTTGACCTCATTCATTTCTCTTCATAATCTGGCCTAGGGAACCCTTTATTTCTCCCTGGATCTGACTGGAAACCATTTCACCATTAAGCCTTTGAGATCTGTAATATCTCCTCTATCTTGCCCTGTAGACATTGTTTTTAGAACTTGATCCAGTCCTGTTTGTCTAGCATTTTGACCCCATAGCCCAATGGTAAAAGCAACTCTCTGTTCATCTAAGTAAGTGATCCCACCAACCATATTCAAATCAAAACCCAAGTACAATCATAACTAGAATAAAATGAAATAACTAAACAAAGTTAAATAAAAAAGAGAGAGCCCTCTTTGAGATTAGGAAGGCTAGATCCTGATCTCCAAAGTTGGTTTGTGGTTACCTCTATCGTTTATTTTTTTGAACAACTTAGAAGAAATTTTGGAGTGATAACATTATTGGAGACCATACTAGGAATTCGATCCTCAGTCAAGTAAAACTTTAAGGAAACCTTAAATTTCATCTTGAGCCCCTTAAGGTCATTTTTATAAGTTGTTCTTGAAAAGTTTCATTAAAAAACAATAGAGAAGTTAAAATTATGGCTCCCAAGAAGACTCACTATACCAGGGCAAACCTAGATCCAAACCCTGCTAATATAGTTGATGACCCGGACAGGATTTTAAGAAAATCAAAAAGGTAGAAACTCAAGCAAGTAGTATCTAGTTAGTTAAAGAAAATTCAATCCCTGAAGAATGATCAATTTTAGAAGAAATTCCATTTGATTTGTTAGAACTAAATCAGAGAATGCAATTCATGAAACTGTGTTAGACCCTAATTTTATTCAACTCATTGAATAAAAAAAGGTGTCTATACATCCATATTTAGATAAACTTGTGTTGGACACTTTTGACAACATAGAAGCTTTAACCTCTACATTGATAAGCTATACAGATGATGCTTACCTTCAACAATCTAGTGAACTAGCTTCCCTTAATGTTGTTACTTCTGAAATTTTTGCACAATCTTCAATCACTATAAATACACCTTCATTTATCACCACCTCACCGGTAGTATCCACCAGAGTCCATTCCCCTAAACTAGTTATTAATCAGCCAAACTCCTCATCTAGTCCATCTCCATCCATTTCAAGCCCTTCCTCAAGCACCACAACTTTACCCCCTGGTCAAACTAGAATCTCAGCCATGGTAGACCAATATGCACCTCTGGTTTTACCTGCACAACTCCATGCCATGCCTCAATATTATCAAAGCAAAATCTTTTTCTTTGACGCTACTGGTCAGTACACTGCCCAACAACATGTGAACAAAATGACTAACTATTTTGAATTGCATGAGATAGGTGAATCTGATGTCCAAATGAGGTTGTTTTCCCAAACATTAACTAGGGATGTTAATAAATGGTTCAAAGATTTTCCAGCTAATTATATTGCAGATTTAGTTTCTTTTCATAGATTATTCATTGATAGATGGGAGAGAAAGAAAAACCCTTTGAAAATACTTTCTGAATACGATAGCATTAGAAGAGCTCCTAATGAGTCACTTCAATATTATTGTACTAGGTTCAATAACATCTACAATGCAATCCCTACTAATATTAAGCCTCCACCTGACCTAGCATTAATCAAATTCCCTGATGGGTTTGACACTGACATGTCATACTAGTTAAGGGAAAGAAACCCTAGAACATTGGAACAAATGCAAAGTAATGATGTTAGTGTAGAGGCCAACCTATTAGCCAAGAAAGCCAGAATGAGAAATGAAAAGGGAGTTCTAATTAAAGAGGAAACTTCCGCTTCTAATGGAAAATAAATAGTTTAGCAAAGAGTGTGGAGAGAATAATGGATAGATTAGAAAACATGGAAAGAAAAACTCAGTGGGAGAACCAACATCCACCCCTATAAGAAACCCCAACTTCAGGAAGAATCCTAATGTTGGAAAGAATGCTATACCAGATCAGCAAATTAGGCCTCCCTTTCAAGAAAACTATGTTGAGGGTTCACAGAGCCATGAAGGAGAGGATTATAGCCAAATAAACTTATTGGGAATAAAGAATGAAGATGTTGTTTTTATTACTCAAGAAGAACAGGAGTTGTACATGTTGCAAAAATTGCAATTAGAATCTTGTGATTCCTTCGACTTTAAACAGGGTTATGAGTCAGCCATATATGATGTTCACAAACAGTATAGCTTAAGAAGTAAAAAGAAAAATGAAGCTCCCACTAAAAGATCAATCCAGACCCAAACTAAAAAGATAACAGAAGCTCTTATTACTAAAATTTTACAAATCCTTCCTAGGGGAACACGGGAGACTTCTAGCCCAAAAATTGTAGATATAACTTCATATGAAACTCAAACTAAAACAATCACTCAAAACATTCCAAATAGGAGTAATCATAACAAAACCGCTAAAATACAAACTGAAATGCCAAGTACTGAAAGACAAGATAAAAACACACAAACTGCATTTGTTAAGGAAGATCTCATCCAAACAAACAAAGCTCAACTCCCTTTCAACCTCAAGAATGAAATAGAAAATTGAAAATATCAGTCCCTTTGACTAGGCTAGTGAAAAATGAATCCTATAGATCACAGATCACAAAACTTTAAATATAGGAGAGGGAGAAGATATTGTCAATTTAAATGATGATCAATCTGAGTTATTGTTTGGCCCTGAGGTAAATGGTACTCATCAGCAATAGGGAATCCCTCCTTTCTACATTAGCCTGAACATTCATGAAAAAATATTACGTAATGCTATGTTAGACTCAGGGGCATCCCATAACTTGATGCCAAAAGCAATCATTGAGAGACTAAACCTAGACATTACCAAATCATATAAGGACTTGTTTTCCTTTGACTCTAGAAAATTAAATTCCTTGGCTTGATTAAAGATTTATGTGAAACTCTAGTCCAGTTCCCAGCAAAGAGTATAGTGATGGACATGTTAGTTGCAGACATCCCACCCAAATATGGAATGTTGTTATCTCGCTCATGGGGAGAAGAATTGCAAGGATCCTTGTAGTTAGATATGTCATATGCCACCATATATGTTTTTGGTCAACAAAGAAAACTATATAGAGAGACCTTTATGAAATACATGGTGAGTAGTGCAGAAAAAGCTCACAATTTCCCAATATACTCCATGTATTCTAATATGGACTCTTTCATATTGTATAATTCAGACCATGACAAAAAGGAAATCACAATTGAAGAACTGAAATATAAAACAACTAATAGTGAAAACATTTTTCCTGAATCACTTTGGTATTTAAATTTTGATGGATCTGTGAATAGACTTGGAACAGGAGTAGGAGTCTGGATCCACAATATGGAGAATATTCATGCCGAAGGTCATGCATTTAGGTTAAATTTTAAATGCACAAACAACATGACAGAGTATGAAGCTCTGATCTTAGGATTACAAATGGTTAGAAAACTTGGAGCCAAGAGAGTTTCTCTTGGAGACTCAGAATTGATTGTTAAACAAATTAATCTTGAATACTCTTTAAACAACCACAAACTGATTCAATATAGAGAGACTATCTTAGATTTGATCAAAGACCTTCTGTAAACATTCTTTGTTGCCATTCCTAGAAAGTAGAATATGCAGGCCCACAGTCTGGATATTTTTTCCAATACCTGCAAGTTTCTCTTTCAGCCCAACCATCAGTGTACTACAGAAGTAAGACATAGGCCTCTCATACTAGACAATTTGAAGTATTGGCATATTTTCTCACAGGATTCCCAAATTTATAACTTCATGAATGCTAAAGGTGAGTTTCAGAATTGTAATATAGATACAAACTATATAGTAGACAATGATATAGATAGTGACATAGATGTAAATATTTTATAAATAGGTAAACCCAGTAATTTCACTAAATTAGAAGTAGATAACTTTGAAAATGTAGAAATAGAGGAAATAATGAATAATGATCCTAAAATTCTTAATCTTAAAGATATTTGTTTGCCTAAGGGATTAGTCCCCTTAGAATATTTGTTTGATTCCAACGATGTAGCTAGGAAGCCGAAAATGGAGCCTTTGAGAGAAGATATAGAAGATTGTAACATAGGAACTGAAGAAAAACCTAAACTCATTAAATTATCAAAATCCTTACCTCCAGATGAGAAGGTTAAATACATAAATCTGTTTAAATAGTTTCAAGGTGTATTTGCATGGAGTTACGAAGACCTAAAATCTTATGACGCTAGCATATTTCAGCACAACATGCCTATCAAAGAGGATCATGAGCCTTTTAAACAGAATCTTATGATAATTAATCCAGATCTTATTCCATTTATTGAGAAAGAAGTTAAAAGAATGTATGATGCCCAAATTACAGCTCACATTAGATACTCAGATTGGGTTTAAAACTTAGTCACTACTACGAAGAAAATTGGAGAAATCAGACTTTGTGTTGATTTCAGAAATTTAAACAAGGTCTCATTAAAAGACAACTATCCTCTACCAAAAATGGACCATATCCTTCAGAGGGTAGTAGGCTCATCCAAAATTTCACTACTTGATGGATTTTCTAGATATAACTAGATCTTAGTTCAACCAGAGGACCAAGTCAAAACTGCATTTACTACTCCTTGGGGTACCTTCATGTATTTGAAGATGCCTTTTGGATTAATGAACGCATGAGCAACATTTCAAAGAGCTATGGATATAGATTTTTCCCTGGAGATCCACAATTTCTTAGTGGTTTACTAAGATGACATCACATTATTTTCTAAATCTAATAATCAACACCTAGATCACTTTAGAAGAGTTTTCATTAAATGCATGAAATTTGGTATTTCCTTAAATCCCAAAAAGACACTCTTTGGTCTACAAGAAGGAAAATTGTTGGGATATATAATATCCAAAGATGGAATTAGAATAGATCCTGCTAGAATAGAGGCAATATTAACCATCACCCATCCTAGAAACATCAAAGAATTGTAGTCATCTTTAGGCAAAATTAATTTTCTTTGGAGATTCATTTCAAATTTAGCATAATTGATTAGAGGAATAAATAACATGTTAAGAAAATATTCAACACTTAAATGGACAATGAAGGCAAAATAGTTCTTTGAAGCCATCAGGGAAGCCCTAACCAAGACTCCAGTCCTTATAAGTCCTGGTTTCCAGAAAGATTTTATAATTTTTTCTTTTGCTTCAGAACACACTATTGTAGCAGTCTTGTTGCAAAAGAATGGCCAGGGATATGAAAAAACCCATTGCATTTTTCAATAAATCCTTAAGAGATGCCACACTTGAATACAACATTATGGAAAAACAAGCATTAGCTTTGGTAAAGGCTATTAAAGACTTCAGAGTATATATTTTGTATTCTCACATCATTTCTTTTGTTCCAAACTCAGTAGTAAAGGACATTTTGACAAAAAATGGGCCTGAAGGAAAGAGAGGCAAATGTATTGCCACTATTTTGGAATATGACATAGAAATAAAGCCCACTAAACTTATCAAAGGCCAATGTTTAGCCAAACTCATGGTTGAATCGAACTGTTAGGCCCTAGATATAAATTTCATTGGTGCCCTTGATGATCAGGAAGAGATGGTGACTCCATAGATCATCAAACCTTTTACTAATTCAACTTCGTATGCAGATATCATATTTGTATTACTAAACTTACAAGTTCCTCCTAGTTTAATAAAAACTAAAGCTAGATTTTTGCAAATGAAGTCTTTAAAATATTGTATCATAGATAATGCTTTGTTTTGGAAAGACAATGGTGGTAGTTTTTTGAATTACTTACTGAAAGATGAAGCTGATAAAATCATGCAAGAATTTCATGCAGGGAATTGTGGAGGACACTTGTATTGGAAAACTACTGCTGACAAAATCTTCAGGGCTGGTTTCTACTGGCCGACTCTTTTTAAAGGTGTTAAGAAACATGTGACTTCTTGTCATAAGTACCAAATATTAGAGGGAAAGAGAAACCTTTTACCCCTGCCTCTCAAACCAATCTCCACAAAGATGCCATTACAACAATGGGGGTTAGACTTCATTGGATAAATACACCCAACCTCATCAGCTCAACATAAATGGATTTTGAAAGCCACTGATTACTTCACCAAGTGGATAGGATCCATCCCTTCTAGACAAGCCACGAACATTGTCGTTATCCCATTCCTAGAAAATAATATCCTGTCAAGATTTGGATGCCCCCAAAAGCTCGTCACTGATAATGCAACTGCTTTTAAATCCAAGAAAATGGTAGAATTTTGTAACAAATATCACATCACCCTTGGCCATTCCACTGCCTATTACCCTCAAGTTAATGGACTTGCATAATCCTATAACAAAATCTTGGTCAATATCATTAAGAAATTACTGGAAGACAACAAAAGACATGGAACAAAAAGTTGGTTAATGCCCTATGGGAAAATAGACTAACTACTAAGAAGTCAATTAGTACATCTCCTTATCAACTGGTATATGGAATGGATGTTTCTTTTACATCATCTTTAGGAGTACAAGTGATGAAGATCATCCAGGAATTACAGGTGGAACCAAATGATATCCAAAGAAGGATAAATTAGACCATACACTTGCAGCAGACCATAGAAGAAGTATATGTGAAATCACAAGTATTCTAGGACAAAATCAAAAAGATATTTGATAAAAATACCAAAGCTGTTGATTTTTACATAGGTGATAAAGTTCTTAAGTGGGATTCAAGAAGACAAGACAAGGGAAAACATGGAAAATTTGACTTCTTATGGCAAGGCCCTTATGTCATGCATGGTTACAGAGGTAAAAATGCATTTTTCTTGAGAGAGATAGATGTATTGGATCTACCGGGAGGAACTGTGAATGGTAGAATGTTGAAGCATTATGTATCCACAGATTAACAATAGTTCACTTTACTTTGATCATTGTACATAACATTGCAGAGTTTAGATTGGATTGGATGGTGATCTTTTGAAGTTGAAGCTCGGAGAGAAGGCCCTGAGCTTTGAAGGTTTCACCATCATAAGTATGAATAAGGTAGAAATCACAGAAGAATAGTTTATAGGGTAACTGTAGTCACAATTCAAAGGCTGCTGATCTTAAAGTTCTTGACATTTCACCAGGAAATGCCATCCCCATTTGGAGCCACTGTTATGGTCTTATAATAATAGGATTCATAATTTTGAATTAGCTATGGTTAGTCTTGTAATATTGTACATACTTTTTCTTTCTGCAAAATGTTTTCCATATTAAAAATTAAAAAATTTAAAGAGGGTATGTCCTAAAATAATAATCAAAGGACAAAAAGAAAAAGAAAAGATAAAAAAAGTGAAAAATATGAACCCCAAACAAAAACAGATCATGAAAGTGTACAGATTCAAGTGCCACTACTTTTATTTTTATGTGCAAAATAATGGTTGTGTGCATCTTGTCATAAATGCCATAGCCCATGATAGTTAAATAGCTTAATCTTGACTATTCATGCTTTAAATTTCATGTTTATAGATAGAGAATAAAAATCTAACCAATCTGTTTAATCTTGGCAAATCAATAGTTAGGTAGAGAAATAAAATGTGCTCAACAACGTAATCTCAGCCATTAGAAGATATAAGGTTAGAATTACATAGCTTTCTTTTCAAAAGAAAAAGGAAAGAAAGGGCCTGCAAGCTTAAATGAACCCAATAAAGTGAAGAAAAAATGTTAGGATAAGTAAAGGGTAGGTAGAAGAAAGGTTGCAGAAGTATAAGGTTGTTAAATCATAAGCACATTTATCATTCTTAATCATATGTTGCAGTGTGTAGGAGTAGTTATGAAAGTGAAATGATGTTCACAAGCTGATTTAATTAACTTCCCCTCATTTCATTTCATCCCTCACTATATACTTACTAATTTCCCCATTATCCCATCATGTCTCATGAATATACTATTTTCCCTTCATTTTGACCCTTACCCCTTGGTTTCACACATTTCCCTAGCAAATTACCCTCCAAAGGTCATCCCCCTACCCTAAACCCCTTTTTCCTAGTGTGAAACCCACTCCCCATTGAAAAATCATCTTCCCCCTCATTAATTTCCCTAAAAACCCTTTATCCTAAGTTTTATTCCCCCCCCCCGCATTATTTAATTAACTCCCCGACATAAAACCTTCTTAACCCACCACCCTTGGTGTGGTTAAAAAATCCCTGCCACATTCAACCCTAGTCCCACATTATCAATCCCACTCAATGTATTTTAATCCCCACTATATCCATTAATTAATTACAATTAATTCCCCGGACCCCACAAATATCCACCCCTATTCCCTCCATGTTTTTTTGCTACGCGACAGCTGTTAGATCTTTCACCCCAAGATCTGATGGCGCGCATCCATATTGTGCTGATTATTTTTCCGATCTTTACCAGCCCGAGAGCACACAAGATTTGTGGTTTTTCTTGGGCCCCATTTTGCTACGTGGCAACTCCAGACGAAATCGCGTGCTCTCGCGGAAATATCGCCCAACTACCAAAAGCGATGTGATGGACCTTGAAACCGTCTCCCTGCCAAATTCTAAACCATCCATTTTTCATTATGAATTCCGCACCAAATTCTAATTGTTGTCGGTTAAAAGGCCAAAGAAGCCCATTTCGACTCTTTTCGCTCATTTGCACTATGAAAGCTGCCTAAGCCTTCCTGCGCCACCCTGAGCCTCTGCAACCAAATTTTACCACTGATTACCTTTCGAACATGATCCAGGTGTCAAATTCAGCCATCTAGTGCACAGCTAAAGCCACTGTACCCTCTATAGTTACCATTGAAACCAGTTTGCAACCTGAACCACAAATTTCCAGGTATTTTGAGAAGTATATAGAGGTAGATGAGATCTACAAAAATATGCTCAATATCCAATTACCAGATGATGAGACATGGGAAAAACTAAATGATTTATTGTAAAAAATACACAGTAAAATGTAAAATGTACAGGAAAAATAAAAGGGCACAATAAAAGGACATTGACAGGTCAGCCAAGTCAAAGTGTATCAGATGAAAGGTCAAAGTAAATATAACATCCAACATCAAGACCAAACAACAAAGCAAATTAAAGGGAAAAATATCAAAGATTAAAAGATAGCAGAACCTAAATAACAGGGACAACAAACCACAATTCAATAGCTGTCTCTATTCTTGCATGAAGATATTTCTTTCTCCTAGTTTAATTCCCAAGACAGTTTGGGATATTTTGTAAATTATTTTTGTATAAATACTTTATAGTTCGAAGTATTGAGGGTGGATTGCTAATAATTAGTAGAGTTATTTTGATCTTAAACTTTAGGGTCATTGTACCAATTTTCAAGTCAACAAACTGGAGCAAGCAATAAAAAGATTACACTACAGGATTCATGAGATGAGCTATTGCAGTGAAGTATATTCTTTGTCTATTTTGTTACTTTCTTATGTGTTTCATAAACTTAAACGTTATCTAATTTGAATGAATTAACTGGAAATTTAACTCAGATTTTGTTTAAGTACACTCTGTTTTGCATAGTTAAATATTTATATGTCTTCCTCTGATATCTAGATTTGAGAACCCTTAATTGTTCTCCCGTCCTAGTTTACCTCATTGATTTCTCTTCATAATCCGGCCTAGGGAACCCTTAATTGCTCCCTGGATTTGATTGGAAACCATTTCACCATTAAGCCTTTGAGATTTGTAATATCTCCTCTATCTTTCCATGTAGACGTTGTTTTTAGAGCTTTATCTTGTCCTATTTGTCTGGCATTTTGACCCCATAGCCCAATGAGAAAAGCAACCCTCTATTCATCTAAGTAAGTGATCCCACCACCCAAATTCAAATCAAAACCCAAGTACAATCATAACTAGCCTAAAATCAAATAACTAAACAAAGTTAAATAAAAAAGAGAGATCCCTCTCTGATATTAGGAAGGCTAGATTGTGATCTCCAAAGTTGTTTTCCGGTTACCTCTATCATTTCTTTTTCTGAACGACTTAGAAGAAATTTTGGAGTGATAACATGTATTATTCTCACCTTGAAACTTATTCTCTAATAAGAATTGATATTATGATATATCTTTCTTTTGCAATTTAGCCATAACTATCATCTCACCAAACAATGATGATATAAAATTCTGTTTATATTCTTGATTTCTTTTTGAATTCCTTGTGCCATTTTTTAATACTTTTCAATAAATAAAATGACATATTAATCAACTTCTTAATTTAGTTATGCCTACCTTCACACATTATATACTTTTGAATATGGGATAGGATGTATTTCGAATGGTCCAAGAGCCATAGTTGAGTCACTCCTTTTGCCCAATTTGGATGTTGTCTCGCTCTGTTGATAAATGGGATCCAACCTATTTGCTTCATGGAAATATTATTAAACCACTTCTGTTCTTCCTGAGCTAGTCATGTGATAATTGAAAGCAATTTTTCTAAAATATGTAGAGCTGTATTCCGTACCGAAGCACATTCTCCATCAAATGTTTGTGCAAATGTGTTTTTCACCTCTAAATTATGTCCCTGGAACTTTTAGAGAATTGTATATAGCCAACCCTTTGTAATATGTCATGAAATCTAAGATGAATGTCCAACAACTCTTCTCCTTCTTGTTCAAACCTGATCACTCCTTGGTTGCCCATTCAAAACCTGGTTGCAATTTTAGAGAATTGTTTTGAGCCAATTACATGTAGTTTTTTTGGGATGTCATAGCCCAAACAAAAATGTGGCAAATTATGGTATTCGATATTAGTTTTATTCAAAATATAATTGTTGGGTATGGCTTTGTCATGAATTTTAATTACAATTAAAATAGAATAAATACTTTGGTAAGTTAGTAATTATTTGTTGACATTAAGATTTCAGATAAAGATAAGTGTATCAATTTTCTGTGTTCTTTACTAGACTGGGAAAATTTGGTTTTTTCCATAGGTAATAATACAACTACTTTAAGTTTTGATGAAATAGTATCATACTTTTTATTAGAGGAGATGATATGGAAAAACATAAAAAAATTCAAAATGTGAATGCCCTATCTATAAGAAGATACTCCCCAAATTTAAAAAAAAAAAAAAAAAAAAAAAAAAAAAAAAAAAAAAAATAAATAAATAAATAAAATAATAAATAAATAAATCCAAGTGGAAGATCCAAATCTAGAGGAAAACATAAATCTCTAGGAAAATTAGTAAAAGTATGTTTGAGATGTGGAGAATAAGGGCGACAAGCCTTGTAATGACCCTCAAAATGACAACCAAGGGATTGTGCATGTGATTGTCAACCTGGAAATTATGAGTTACCATGCATTGTATATTCAAATCATACATTCTACTTTCATTGGTTTGGTTTATAATTGTTGCATCAATGATTATTTTTGTGGAGGGAATAAAATATCTCACAAGATTTGGTAAGGTTCTACAAACTCTAGTTTCTAAACCACACTTGCAATCAAATCCACACTTTGCAGGAAAGTAAAGAACACACTTGCAAGAAATAAAATTCAGACTTGCAAGAAAGTAAATTCACACTTGTAGAAAGTAAATCTGACACACAAGCAAAAGGAAATGACTAATCCTTACCAAGATTATCCTTGTTTCTGACAAAAAAATGTAATCATTGCATTGAGCACATTTATTCAACAACATGATTGCAACCCAATCCAAAATACAAACATTTAAAAACACATAAAAGAAATTAAATTATACAAAGAGGAATAAAAAAACCTATCTAAATTACACAACAATTGTAATAATAAATCTGGGTTATAAAAATGGTTATTTCTCCCAAACCGTACTCGTTTTCAAAAATTTTACCATGCGTTATTCAATTTGGCTCATTCTGCACTGCAAAAAAGTTACGTTCTCGAAAATCGCATTAAAAAAGAATTGGTTGAAATTGCAACAATTACAACAACATAGAATAGAATGGTGTTGTAGAGTTGAAGAGCAGTCAAAGTTGTAGCAGCTAGAGTGTGACTGGATTTGCGGCAACATGAGTTGCAACAACTATAACCACGATATTACAACCTATGCAACAACTTGTCTAGCACACCGCCTTTGCAAATTAACCCAAACATAAATATAATTATCATTTATTTCTAACGTTTAATAATAAAACCATGTGAAATATTAAAGAAATGTAATGGGAACATATTAAGTCTAAATCTAACATAATAATGAATTGACACAAAGTCTAGGTAAGCAAAAAGAGGTTAAAAAGTAGAGGAGGATGGTATAAAAAAATGTCATTCCTAAACTCTGTTATCTCCTCCCTAGCTGAAAATATTGCATATCCTCATGCAACTCAATGCCTTTGTATTAGCTAAACCATAGGGACACTTCTCTTATTTTTTTCCTCTGATGCTATTGCAGCAAATTTGGAGTTGTAGCAAATTTGGTCGCTACATGTGAATAACAACAACCTTCTTTTAATTGTTTGTTGAAAACTGATCTTTATTGAAATTTTGCAGGCATACTTGCTTATTCTGTTACTTTGTCTTAAGAACATCATGAGTATTTGATGCATGAATCTCAAGATATCATTTTTTTCATCTAAAATCAGAATAGCAACAACAATTGTAACTGGAATAACAACAGTAAATCATAACTCATGAGATGGTGATAATTTATTTCCTATTCTTAGTTCTTGTGTAACAACAACAAAATTTCCTATTATTGGTTCTTTTGTAACAATAGTAAGCCTTCCTTATGCTATTAATGTTGAAAATTTATTGTTGTCCACTCATAAATGAAAATTGTTGTTATACATACCCAAACTCAAGGATGAATACATTTATGTAGGAATGGCTTCTATAGCAACCGCTTCTCCTATAAGTTCTTATGGAGCTACCTATTCCTCTCTAAATAATAGTTTTTCTTCCTCCTCCAAACTATATCCTTTTGTTAAAGGTTGATATTCCCATCAAATGGGCTTATGATCTATTGGAAGGTATGTTGCATAGAAATGTGGACCTAAAGATGTTCATGGATCAAGTGTGAAAGATATGGAATTAGAAAATGTTGGTTGTCCCTTTTAGTTGCCTATTCTTCTCTTGTTGCCATCTTGTGGAGCAACAAAAGGTATTTTTATTATTATTGGTTCTTATGTGGTAGCACCAAGGCTCCATAAAGTGGATTTTAATCCTTCTCATGCAGGGATATTAGAGTGGCATTAAATAAGGGTGATGAGGAATGTTATGGGATGTAAAGGTGGTGGTATTCTACTCCCCCACCAAAAAAAAAAACTGAAGAGATTTCCCACTCCCAAGAAATGGAAAAGGATGAGGAAGCAAGATAGAGACCTAAGTGGTTTTCCCAAATGCAGATCCATAGAATCCATTGAAATTATATTAATAAAAGAAAAAGAAACACACCTGCACCTACCTAAGAGGTGTTATAGCAACTAATGGATAGTGTTGCAACGAGTTGACTGATAGAATGATATTGTAGCAACTATAAAAATACTTATGAATAACCCCTATAGCAACACCAACTCTTGTAGTATCATGTATGGAATATTGTCTCACGAGATTTGAAACATGTGTGTGATAGCCTACAATGGTCCACAACGATGAAAAATTATGCGACAGAGGACAATGTAGAGCTTGGGTCCTTGGATCACCATATAATTTGTGGATTAACATATGGAAAAAATTTTGATGGAGTGTCAAACTTGTGAATCTTTATTCAAAGAGAAACTTGAAAATGATATTTTATATTTAGTTGCAAACCTTTTTCACCTACAACCCGGTTTTCAAATAAGTTTTTTCTTCGAAATTTTATTCTTTTTTTTCTTCTTCCTTTTTTTTACAAGGAATGTCCACCAACACTCTGGTTTTTAAGCATTCCAAGGTCTCATAGCACCTAAGACATGTTTTCAACATGAAATTTATTAATTAAAGAGATAAGAAATCATGGTAACTCAACATTGTAAGTGAGCTTAGTCACTTTTTTGCATGGGTTACGAATGGTTCAAAAAAGAAGTAGGAAGTGATGAGGTTGAAGTTGTGATTGAGTTGTAGTAGAAAAGATTAAGCTTCAAAGGAAAACACATAAGAAAGTATATACACTTCAACATGCAATTATTTGGAGCTAGGAAGAAGGAAATGCATAGGCATACCATGGTGCTAATGAATGAGCATCATGAATATTAGGTCCTATTGAAAGGATTCTTTTGTATCAAGAGAACTAGTAATATAGTGATAGGACTTAGTTTTTGAATTAATTGTATTCACTTTCATCTTGACATCAATTATTCATTTCGTTGGTTCTCTGATCCATCAATAACATTGATGAAAAAGTCTTCTTGCCTTTGCTTTTAGCTAAGATATTGTAGAGCCAAGCTTCTATGATTTTGAGCTTCAAATCATGGTTCTTCTAAGGACTCAAAATCCTCCTATTTAATGTCATTTTTGTATAAAAAAAATTCTTTTAGGATCATTTGTGCTTGGATTGACCTCATTCCTATTAGAACTTTGGAGGTGTGGTAGTAGCAAGTTGCAACAACTAGAATCCTTGAGAGTTGCAACAACTGTGTTTCTAGAGTTGTAGTATTGATGAAAGCAATCGAAATATGTTGTAACTCAGACATTAACAATGGTAAGGTTGTGTTGTAGTAGTGGGGACCAAAGTTGCAGCAATAAGTAGCCTCATAAAGAGTTGCAACAACTATTGAGAAAGAGTTGTAGTACCCATTTACCATTCGCTATCACCTCCAAAGATACCTTTAAACGTTATTCTAGGGTATTTCTCAATATTTCACACTAAAAAAAAAAAATTAGACAATTTTATTTTTACCTTTTGAGGAGTGTTGGCTAGTTAGACTTCCTAGCAAGGTTTTGATAAAAACTTATTCATATCATGTCCAATTAAAGTGGTTCCAATTCCAAATGAAATTATATTCAAAGGGTTATATCCAATAAAAAAATGTTTTGAAAACTCCATAATATTTTATGTCAAATCTACTTAGGAACATACTACATAAGAGAGTTATTTTTGAATTCCTGAGTAGTGTTACTATTTTAAGTGTAACTTTTTGTTTGATGATGGATTGATGTGATTACAATTTGAGATGAAAATAGATTGATTAATGTATCTCCAATAGAAACGTGTTTAAAAAAATTTATATTGATGGGTGAAATATGAAATCAATTTGACTAAGAAACAAAGTTTAAACAATGTTGACTTAGGACAGACAATTAGTATTTCAAGCATAAATTTCTTGTATGACAACAAAATTGAATAATTCAAAATGTTTGTAAACTATATTCATAGGAGAATATACAACAGAAAAGCATTTGAAATATCTATCTATTTAGACATAAAAAAAAATGATTGTCCTAACTCTGATTTTTAGTCGTCCTTGGATTTCCTATTTGACATTGAGTATTTTGACCATAGTTTTTCATTTGATATCCAAATTTAAACAATCAAATTGGGTTAGAAACTAGATTCCAAGGGCTATTTGAGCTAGAAACATTTTTTTTAAACATGCCCATATGGTCTCTAAAACAAAAAATTAAAATTAAAATTAAAAAAATTATCAAGCCAATATGCTAGAAAAAAAAATTGATTAATTTATTATTATTATTATTATTATTATTATTATGATTGGTGTAAAATGTGGTATGACAGTAATCAAATTGTGGAAATGGGATGGTAGCAATGGGATCCTAACATAACCATCATGGGAATCCATAAAGTGCCCCAATATTGCTTGGAGTATGAATGTTGCAAAATGAGGTGTAAAATATGATGTTGAAACTTTGTTTTTATTGAATTTGTAAAAACAATGTTGCAAAAAAGGTTCGAAATTTTTTGCTAGTACAAAGTTGTTTTGGAATGATGATTCTTCTATCATTTCTTGTAACATTATAATTTAAAACAATATACTAGCTCGGAACCAACCGTACCTTTACTCCAAACACTAGTATAAGTTGATTGGGAACCAGTTGTGCTAGTACCTTTGGGCCAATCAACTAGTATAAGTTGAATGGGAACTAGTTGTACTCTAGGGCCAAACATCATCTAACACTAAACTATTTTTCATCCTATGGACTCATTCCTATTTACTAAGACACCTAGGTAACCAACAATGGTGCTCACCAATTTTTTAGGAGAATAGTATAGATACAAGATGTGTCAATGTCAATCTTACTTTCTTCATAAAATAACAGCCATACCAAGAAACAATTAGAGAAGATGAAACATAAAATTATATGGAAAGCTTGGATCAAACATGTTAGATGATGATACTCCATTCACTTTATAAGACCATGATTAGAAGCAATATAACAGTTGGTAACCAACCATATATTTGGTCCAAACATCAATATACTAATATAGGTTGGTTGGGAAACTGTTGTACTTCAAGGCCAAACATCAACCTTGATGTAAAGATTGAACTATTGGTCGTCCTATGGACACATTCGCATTTTTCGAGACACCTATGTACCCAACCATGTTATTAAGAAATTATATGGGAAAATGGTATATATATGAGATGTACCAATGGAAATCTTAAAATAGTATTTTACCAAGAAAATGAAGGAAACATATAATAAAAATTCACCAACCAGACCCAAATACTATTTCCAACCATTGGTTTCTTGAACATTGATTCATTGATTTTAATGCACATTTTACCAAAAACAAAGAGACTAAGTGTTTGGTATAAAAGTATGGAAGAAGGAATGAGGGAGAGAGGAGGGAGAAGAAGAATGTCAAGAGAAAAGAGAATTTCCAATAGAAAAGTTTTGATATGCAAAGCTACCAAATTCATGAAATCAATAATACATTACATACCTTGATAATTTATTCATGTTCAAGCTTGAAGGATTTGACACTCCCTTCACTCTTCTACATTAATTGATGCTTTAATATCCTTCTTCCTGTTGAAGGAAACGTAACTAGATTAGGTCTTCATAAATGTCCTCTTGATATTTTTATTTATTCAAGAAAAGAAATATTATTTTTATAATATATGTCAATGAGTTTCTTTCTCATTGAAATAGGTCTAGCACATGTTAAAGTGTTATAAGTGAGCCAAATAGTCAAAATATTATGTTGAAGGCCTTAAAGGCATGTTACTATAGGTATACTTATGTATTAGAGTCAAAGAAGTCACCTCCAAGCATGTGACGCCACCAAAGAAGCAATCTGAGCTATATATATCAAATTGGCTTGAAGTCTTCTAGTTGGCCTACAGGTCAACCTAAAGGAGGGATAGTCTTCTATATATAGAGGATGTCCACTCCCTCATAACGTCAAGAAAGTACCTCTGAAATATCAAAAGTGAAGGGACAAGAAAAGGGTGGAAAAGAGCGAAGGAATGGAGCCTCTAGTACAGCGAAGGAGGAAGAAATATCGAGCCTTGAAAGTTTGTTCTAGGACTAGTTATAGCCACACATGTGAGAAAAGGAGGGTTGTCCCTGTGGTTATGACAACACCAACTCACAATCAAATATGTCTCCTTGTTTGGGGTTAAAAATAGGCCTACAAGGCCTCCTACTCAAGCGTAGAATAAGGGTACTCAAGCAAAGGAGAGAAGGGCCTACAACATTAAGTAAACCTCCCACAGGGGCGAGAAATTAGGGTTGCGGGACATTCATACCATGTTTGTACCTACACCTTAAGGAAGAATCTCATTTTGTCAATAGGAAGGAAGGAATCATCAGAAGGAAGGAAAATCATCATAGACTAAGAATAAGTGTCTCTTCTAGAGGAAGTATAATAAGGTTTACCAACAGTTGAAAGAAGAACGAAGTGCAAGAAGAAGGAAGAAGAAGTGTCGGGGAACAAAGTGCAGAAAGGAGGAAGGACATGACTTGTGCTTGGAGGACATTCTAGTCAAGGGTCTATGGTTTTTCATTGATTAATAAGAAGTTTCAATAAGAGAAACTTACTAAAGGGTTTTCCTCTCAAGAGAAGAGACGTTTTGGCCCTGGAAAAGAGCCAACATGTTGTGTTCTTGTTCTTATGTTTTGGTAGCAGTTTATGATGTACACACACATGCATTAATAATAAGAAGAAGAAGATTAAGCTAACAATAAAAATGTAAAAAAGACTCCACAAATTATTATCAAGTCAAGAATAATCACACTTCTAATTTCCCTTGATTCTTCAACATGGTATCAGAGCTAAGGTGACACATCAAGGAAAGGGCATCTCAAGAACACTCATTAAGTATATCTACAAAAGTTGAAGAATCAAGCCAATAAGTCTCAATCACATCAAAGAAAAGGAAGGTCTACATCCATCACTCATCAAGAAAGAATACAAAGCAAGAATAAGAGACTTACATAAAGGCACCTACAAGAAGAGAAAATTAGAGAAGGACCTACATCAAGCTACAAGTCATCAAGAAAGTCCACTTGGAGAAAGAAATTTGAAGAACATCAAAATCTAAGGAAGGCAAGCCATCAAGTCTTCAAGGAGAAAACAAGTCCACTACATCTCAAAATATATCAAGTAAATATATGTATCCTTCTAAATATACATCAATGTCTTTTAGTAAGGAAAGAAACAAATTGGTAGGTACCAATAACTTTCTTGCATGGAAGAAGAGGATTGATTTACTTCTCAAGGAGAATGAAATTCTTGAACACATCAAAGGGAATATCAATATTCCTGCTAAGGAAAAAACTCAATCCTTAGCCAAATATAATAGGGATGAGACAAGAGCTCAAAGGATTCTAATATAATCCATCAAATACTTTCTCATTCTTTATGTCCCCAAACTTGAAACGTCAAAAGAATTCTATGATAAACTAGTAGAGCTATTCTCGGTAACCACAACTGGAGAAGAGATATCTCTACGAAATGAATTATACAAAATGAATATATCAAAGGAATGAATAGATCCATATTTCATGAAGATCTCTAAGATGAGGGATCAAATTCAAGAGCTAGGGGAAGTCATGTTTGATAGGG
Organism: Pinus taeda; assembly: GCA_000404065.3. Taxonomy (NCBI): domain Eukaryota; kingdom Viridiplantae; phylum Streptophyta; class Pinopsida; order Pinales; family Pinaceae; genus Pinus; species Pinus taeda. The sequence goes on along the minus strand of APFE030720726.1, from coordinate 229,341 downwards.
AAATGAAAAATTTAGTACTCAATGTTCTACGTCAGGATTGGAGCAACTTCACATCAATCATATATGCAAAGAAGGAAGCCACCACACTAAGTTAAATGTGTTCTCTATTCAAGATAGAGAAAACAATACTCAAAGTAAAGGAAGATGTGGAATCAAAGGAGAAATCATTTTCTACCATGGCCAAAAGAAAGGGAAAATTTGGCAAATTTGGTCCACGAAGAACAAACAACAAATATATGTCCAAAATCCCATGCTTTGGCTGCCAATAATATGGAGATTACAAAAGGAATTGTCCTAAAGTAAAGAAGGAAAACAACATCAAAATGAAAAGGGAAGAAGTCCATGTGACTAAAGAAATGAAAGAAGACAAGAAGGAAGGTCCTCTGAATCTCTACCATGACTAAGTCTAGTTCTTTACTTAAAGTATTCTTTCAAAGTTTTGAGTAGTATAGGAGCATGTAGGAATAGAATAAAATTGCCTCGATAGAAACATCTTCTAGAATCTAGAATCATGATGTACATAGAGTTCAAAATACTCATGTAGATGAGAATTTATAAATAGTAAAAATGCATGATTATAAATATTTTATAGAATATAGGAGCATGGTAGATATAGCTCAAGATATTCATGTAGAAGGAGCATACCTAGTATATGACCTCATCCACAATGAAAGAAAATTGATCATGATTAATAATCTTAGAAGACCTCCATCATAAAAAGGAAAGAAACATGTGCAGGTAAGGGTCTTCAAGATCCTATGATGGAATCTTAAAAAGAAGATTCAGAAACAAAAGCAGATGTCTCATTGGGAATCCCATTCATGGGATCAAAGAGAAGAATGACATGTAGGCAAGCTAAGATGAAGCAAGAAGTGCCACACCAAGGACAACCAAATAAAGCTAATATGATCAAAGAAGAATCAAGATGATCTATACATGCATAAAATTTTAGTCATGTTAACATATGTATTTATCATTGAGTCATGGGAATATTTCAATGACATGATCAAGTATGAAAGAATCTCTTTCACAAATGACATGCTCGAAGTCTTGTACTACAATGTAATTAAGGTTAACAAAAGGAAATACTCACATAAGGAGTATAAGATTGTTGACTAAGAAGCAAGTAAAGAAGAAATGTTGATTAGTACTAGAAGAAAGCAATGAAGAAGTGCTTCCACAAGGAGCATAAGGTGGTTGACCAATCTATCCAAGAAGAAACAAATGAAGAAAGAGATCAAGAATGTGAAGAACACCATGATCACAAAGAATTTTTATCTAAAAAAGATACCTTAAAGACATCTCCCGAAAGAAGGCATGGCAACTCTGACAAAGGAAGAAAAATATCAAAGGACCCTTGACGCCTATGAAGGCCTTGGAGATATGAAAGGTGCAGATAACTGATTCTACTCTACGAAGATGTCATGATGAAGAAACCATCCAACAAAAGCACCATTTAATGTTGAAGCAATATTAGAATGAAGTCATGAAGGGCTACTAAGTATGGGAACAAGCAAGTACAAATAAAAATCCATGTGAAGAGTAGTCCTAAGCATAGACAAGATGACAAGGAATAACCAGATGACAAGAGAACCTGATATATTACAAGAAGGCCACTTTCCATGTAGGAAGAAATGACATAACAAACCAAGAAGGAAATTGATCGATGGATGGTGCCCTACCAATAAGAAGTTCGAACAAAGACTTCATGGAATCAAAGGAAGGAAGGAGATTAAGCAGATGGAGGAACCATGAAGAAGAAGTTGTTGATGAATGGAAAATTCCCTATCTAAGAGGGAGTTATAACGAGTTCCTAATTACAAAGGAACTTGGACAAGTACCTTGTCAAAGGATACTTGAGCATGTCTTCCTCAATTGAGAGGAAGTGATAGACACAACATTCTTGTCTTCACTTGGGAAGAAAGAATGGGGGGGATTGGGTAATTATCTGTAATTTAATACCCTTTGAGGATGTGTAGGGAATCCAAGACAAGAGTAGGAAAGAAGATTGATATTCTTTGAGGGCTGGGAACCCAAGACAAGAATAGTCCTAGAAGATCATACTCAGTGAACACCTAGGTGGGTGTGTACCTTGACAGAAAATGACTAAGGTGTCTATAATTCATTGGTCTCGCCAACATTGTGCTTTGATCTATTGAGAGATAGAGTTGTCAGTCAAGGCCTTGTAGTGGAAACAATGTTGGTTACTATGATTCTATAATAGATGGATTTCCAATCCGGTTTCTCTTATGTGAATTCTTCAAGATTGAAACATAGTCAAGCACCTTGTAATTGTTGGGTTGTGTTATATTCTTTCCACATAGTTAACAAGGGGTTTGAAGGGCACCCATAACCCCACTTTATGGGGTCTAGGGCAGCACCCCGAAAAATTTTGGTTTTGGACCCTATGTTAGGTTGGGCGGACCCACCTATGGTTTTGTGCATCATTTTCACACATGTTTTTTGGACGTGATGGTTTTTGGTCCATGGTATTGGATGCGATGGTTTTCGGTCCATGGTATTGGATGCTTCGACATGTATAGATATGTATTGTAACATTGAAAGGAACATAATGAAAAATCAAGCTGGTAGTCTCGGTTTTAGGATCGAGGGGAAAATCTCTATGTATATGTGTTTTATGTGTTATGATCTGTTATTGTTTA